>JADKXX010010378.1:0-80293 GCA_017310255.1 Butorides virescens | reverse complement strand
AGCATTACACTTGTCCATGTTTAACCTGTACAGCAATAGCTTGTACTTCTGCTTGAAACAAGACTTGAAAAGAAGCCTTCAGATAGCTTGAAAAAATCTGAGTTTTAAGCAATTCCCAGTAAAGAAGCTATTGCAATATATAGCCACAAGACACCATGATCCCCAGACTAACAGGCTTAAGGAAATATAATAAATAAAGTTGTTATCACAATCAGACTCTGGTCTGCATTCAAAGCTCTGAAATTACACCACAGTTCAAGGAAAGCAAGGCTGGGCACCCCCAATTAAAACCTGGTCACAGAAGGGACCTTTTGTCCTTTCTGCAAAAACAGAGCAACACCAGAGGCTTTGGTTCACATCAGCCCATGCAGCACAGAGGTACCACCAAGGGACATGTGGGGTTTAACCCCTGCACCGCCCTTACACCAGCACAGCACCAGACACCTCTGCACAGAGCCCACAGGCACCCACAGCAGCACTTCAGGACCCCCCCCAGCTTTGCAGCAGACACCTGGAACATCTCTTTATAAGGAATCCCAAAATTAAAAGCAGGTTTTATCAGAATATTAGCGAGGATAGGTAACACTTAAAGAAGCACTAAACAACTGGGTCAACCACAACAGAAAAGCAAAGGGTTTATAAGTCGGCTTTCTCCTACCGTGTGTCTCTGAAGGGGACGTTCTTGCTTGTAGGTTTGGTTTCTAGCATCTCTGTAGCTTCCCAAGATGCAGCAAAGCCTGTACAGACATCACTTGCTCCAGAAAAATGCCCTAATTTCCCTCTCCTAGCAACCACCAAGGGCAGATAACCCACCCTGGGGCAGATAACCCACCCTGGTGGATAAGCACACCCACCCAACCCTGTGAAAGCAGCCCAGCTGGGGAAACCCATACCTGCAGCTCAGGCAGAGCACACTCCAGCCACAACAAACTCCTAACCAGATAGGAAAGCCCTGAAACCAATTTATACTTTCCCAGTGGGCTGATCCAGAGCCATTTTGCACCTGTGTTTGGGGCACAAAAGCCCTTTAGGACGTTTTGCTGGTAGCACCAAATACATGTTTAGGTGGGTGCTATTTTCTACCTTTTGCTCATGGATTATCTACAGATATCAAGAAACTGGAGTAATAGCACTTCTGTCTCTTTTTTTGGTCACAAGAATATGTTTTTCCCCCATGTGTCCTTTTCTCTTTGTGGTGTGCCAGGTAAAAAAATATGAATTAATAAACAAAAAAAGTGTACCAGCTTCTAAGCCAGCAGCCCACGCTTTGAGTCTGCTCAGGACATGACACGTAACTGGTTTATTCCACAAGCTTATTCACTGTCGTTTTCTCTCCTTACAGGCTGCTCTTTCCTTACCGAAGTGCTAAACATGATTTTTGCACTCTGATGCTGCACTTTTCCCTGCTTTCACATGCTTAATTCCCTCTTATACCCAAAGAGAGTCTCAGAGGAGAGAAAATGGTGAAGTAGTAGAAGTAGTCCAACCCAAAAAGCATTACTCCTGGATTTATTGCTTCTCAAGCGAGAAAGCTGGTAATGATACTGGAAGCTCTCCGCGCCTTACGGCCCCTTCGCTCTTACCAGCCATGTCCTCATACATTATTTTGCTGGCGTTGTATTGCACATTTCGGTGTACAAGCAATCCTGTTGTAAATGCATCAGGCATCGAAATACAGAAATCCTCATCAGTGGCAAATTGCAGCGCTCTCTCCCCGTTCTCGACTTTCTTCTTTAGCATTTAATAATAACCAATGAAATACAGATATTGGCCCAATAGCAACTGGCAGGATCAGACGAGTTGCCTCCTTTAAATTTGTTAAACTACAAACCTTCTGCAGATTATTGTGCTGCTTTTATTATTTTGTCATGTGTGAGGTTGGGGTTTTTTTCTGTCCTTCCAGTGGTGTGTTTAAGAATAAGCTTTGATATTTTAGAACAAACACAGAATGCCACTAACAAACTCTTCACACTTACCAACTGGTTGGTGCAGATATGTCAGCACTGATTGAGAAAAGGGGACCATCCCAGTATCTTACATGTATATAACTAACATGTCCAACTGTATAAAAGTAAGGCAGAGTCCTTCTGATGATCCTGACAACTGCGGGAAGATGCACGGCTACCTTAGGTATAAAACCCTGGAGGTGGCCCTGATTAAAGCAAAAAGGAAAGGGTGCATTTTTTTATTACAATCTAGCTTTTTTTTTTTTTTCCTAGCCTTGAAATGAACAGCAACTGCAGCCATCCGGCGTGCTTCTCCTTAAAACTAGACTGACACTCAGCGTTAAAAAAAGGAGTGCAAATCTCTAGGAAGACTGGATTAGGGAGAAATTCAAGTAGGCTGAGCACAATTTAAAGTAATTCTCTGTGCTTTGGATGCTTTAAAATACTCAGAAGCCCAGACTGTGTTCAGCAATATCCGTTTCAGACCTTGGAGACTGATTTCACCATGCGATGAAAGAGTCACTGGCACTGCTGTTTTCTCCATCATCACATGGTCATAAACGTAGCAGAAAAGAGTCAAAAAATCTTAAATTCCTTCCATTTCACAAACTTTGCAAATAGACCAATTTATCTGGGGGAAAAAAAAAATATCCTTTTCTTTAAGGAAAAAAGCATACATGCAACAAATCTGTGGGAGAAATACAAAAAGAATAATTTCTGATAGACGTTTCAATAAAATCTTGTGAGCAATTCACAAAAGAAAATATTCCTTAAATAGCAGCTTGATTGTAATTAGAGGAGTCTGGTATTTTTCCAAATTTCCTCCTTGAGAGAGAGATGCTAAAATATTCCTGTTGTTCCACGGGGGAATATGCAATCTCAGATGGGGGCTTTGACTGTAGGCCTTATGTCTGTTCTTCCACGTTGCTGCTTCACCAATAAAATCCGATAAAGGATGAATTAAGAAGGACAGGGGTGTAGGAGGACATGGTCATGGTCACGCCATGCCACGGCCTTTCCCAGGGTCTCCCCTAAGAGCTCCCAAAGGGACCATGGCACTGGGTGCATAAGCCAGGGAAAATCTCACTCCAAATGGGGCTCACAAAGAGAAATGGTGCTGCAGGCAAGGGAAGATGAGCTCCTTGGGTGCCCGCATGCAGGACCAGGCAAAGCCACCAGCTTGGGGCAGCAAAACACCCTTCATCTTGCTCTCCAGTTTGCACCTGCACCCAGTTAGAGAGCGGGATTGGATCGATGGGGACAGACTGCTGTCTTCCTCCACGTTATTTGTGCTCAGGACCCCTTGAGTCACTTTTGGTCTGCCTCCTCCATCCAAGGAGATGGGTTTTAGGCTTACCTCTGCCCAGCCACCCCCTCCTGCCTTAGCACCCCTCAGGCGTACAGCACGACACCCTCAGCCTGGAGCAACCCTCCGAGAGCACCAGGGCTACCGTCCGTTATTGCCAGAGGTAATGAGATTTCTTCCTGAAAGAAGAAAATGACTTGTCAGCTCAGACCTGACAATATCTGTTTAGCTCCAGAGTGAATATAAGTCACTTCAGTGATATCAGCACGAATGTCATTTTCTGACAATGCACACCAAGAACAATCATTTCAATTACTGACGGAAAGGCTGCTGCCACCTAAAACCAGATGTCAATCTGCCCAAGTACAAATTGGCTTTCTTTGACACGATAATTATGACTGGCTCAATAATGCATCAACATAGGCTGGCAAACGGCACGGTGAGCCCAGGTCAGCACTGCCCTGCTCGGGATCATCCTGCTTAGAAAACCTCGAGTGATTTATGCTGTCATCGCACCCAGTGCTTCGGTAAGTGGTAGATTTACGTAGCAGCTTCGAAGGCTTGACCTACCTGTGTCAGCAGAGGAGGCACCGTGGCAGGATGGTTTGGGTTGCATTTGCTCCAGGACTGGCACCCTGGATCTGGAGCTGCCTTGGGCAGGGCGCTACCGGATGATTCTGGGACGGTGACCCACTTCTGAAACATGTGTAGTTTAAAGATAGAATTGATCTTACGCTACCTTAGACATTTAAAGGTAGACTTTGAAACTAAACCCATTGCCTCCACTTGCTCCATGGTCAACAGCGTGAGATAACACCTCAAAAGACAACTGCATCTGTCTGAGATGCCTGAGATGCACAAGAAAATATCAGTGTAGGTGGGCTTGAGTATAAGTATAAATTAACACCATTTTGTGCTAAAGACTCCATTTTGCATAAATGAGATCATGTGCTGCAGTCTCTCCCTCGCTTATGTTCCCCTTTAATCAGCAACACAAAGAAAGGTAGATTAAATCAGATCCTTGATTACCGTGGATGGGATACTGTAAACAAACAGGCACAAAGCGATGCCAAACACTGCTGTGATAAATACACTGCCAAACAAGAGAGAAGGAGCTCAGGATGCAGAATTTCATCAGAGGAGAAGTTCAACATAAGAGTAAATATAAACCAGCTTTATTTGGATCCCTACACGACAAAGACATTCAATAGTGGTCAGTTAGATGTTAATGATCTTGCAGTTTGGAAGCAAAAACCCAGTGCAATGAGAAGCTGAGCACGAGCAAGACAATCCATCCTCTACGTTGTAGGAGTGACCCTTGTCTTGAAACTGGAAGCCTGGCCAGGAGCTCAGGGACATGGAGATGCTTATGCTGTATATGAATTTGATTTAATCCAGCTGTAAATCAGTACGCCCCAATATAACCAACATGGTTGGGGTTCCTAGTAACATCTTCTGTATATGCAACTACAGTTTTTGGTACAACAATAAGCTGGAATAAACCACCTTTGCACGTGTCTTTTCACCACCTCTTGTTGGAGACCCCAGAGGAGCAACACAGGCAAGACACCAACGTAGCCTTCATTTTGTTGATGAGATATAAGCCACCCTCATGTCAACTTTTTGTTCGACATGAATTACATCATTGCTGTGTCCTTACCAGACAGGTACTGGTTAAGAGTCCAAGTGCTCTCATCCACCTTTGCCTTAACTTCTTACAGAGCTATAAAAATCACCTTGCAAAATTGTAGAGAACTTCTCCCCCCAACACTTACCAAGCCCACGAAGGATTGAATCTGGTGTGCGCCCCAAGCGGTTTGTACACATCTTTGTTTCAGGCTTGAACAGATATTTAGTTCCAAATATTACCCACAAGGACGATGAACAAACTGTAAACTGTTCCATGCTAAGCGTAAGGGATGCTTTCATGTCTAATAAATCTATCTGCACACTGATGAATCAGATCCTAGGAAAACTATCAGCAGGGAGAAAGTATTTGTAGAGACTGTAAATCTACATTAAATTAAGTCTGGCCATTTAAAAATATGCTCTGAGACTTGCTGTTTTTCCAGACTCAGGCTGCAGTGGAAAACACCTTTGAGCTCCCCCAGGGCTAAGCCTCAGAAACCACCACCCAGCTGTACCCGGACACGGCTCATCCCATTTTCTTTGTTTTTTCTTGGGATGCAGTAATGACTATCAGCTGCAGCAGCATCAAGCCACCCTTTCCATCCTTACCTGATCTAGTTAGCAGTGTCCCTGCTTACTGCAGGGGGGTTGGACTAGATGACCTCTATGGGTCCCTTCCAACCCAAAACATTCTATGATTCTATGCTGACCGCTCTGCCAGTTAATGGTCTGCAAAATCACACCCAGCCGCCCGGGGATGCCCCGGTGGTGTTTTGTGTACCGGAGCCTTGCAGCCCGAGCCCGCCGCGTCTTTAGGAAGAGGTGGGCATGTTTTATTTGTCTGCATGGGATGCATCATTTGAATCACAATCCACCCCGAGACAAGTTTTGTATTCAAAGAATTGCTCACAACTGGATTTTTTTAAAGATCTATTATTTGGATCAAGCCAGTCTGCGCTTCTTTAATGTTCCTCCACCACGGTCTGCTGCTGTATCCATTAGTTACACCAAGACAAAAATATAAATGGATGCAGTAGCAGAAATCATTTTATACAGTCAAATCTTTTTACATAAATAAGTTCCCCACACCCGGATCTGCTCTGAAGATATTAGCTGGCTCCTTTTGCGGATATTTCTGGAAGCCAGGAGTTGCAGGTCTCTGCAATACCCTTTGAGGAGCAGGTTCATTATTTTTTTAAAAAAAAAATCCCCATGAGTGTGTCTATATGTGTGTGTCTGTGTGAAGGAACAATTTATCTGGTTGACTAAAATTCCAATATGAGTTGACAAAGGATTGACTGCTTGTGTATTTAAAACCATGACGACCCTGACATTTTATAAGTTTTTTGCTCCAGGCATAAGATAATTTACATTACAATTTTAATATTTTGAGAAATGAAGGCCTGAGAGGTTTTCCTGTTCAATTATTTTGCTCAAAGTATCTCGGAAGAAACTTGATAGGCTGTGATCATATTTCTTCTACAAAGATCTCGCTCCTGTTCTGTAAAGACGATGCAATGAACTTTGATCCTGGCTCAGGGTGCAATTCCCCACCCTCTCAATGACCGATGGGGCTGGAACAAGTGCTTCGATTGGCCTTACAGACGTTACCTTCCTGCAAAATTCAGCTGTTCTGATTAACTACATCTTTAATGTACCTGGAGATGAGTTTCCAGCAGAGCTTGCAGGAGCCGTAAGCTCTTCAAGGCTCGGCTTGCTCACAGGTCCATGCCACACCAGATGCAACGAGCCCTTCGTCCCGAGGGCTGTCTCTGGCACAACCTCACTCAACGCACTAATAAACATACAGCTCAAAAAGGACTATGCCATGCAAGTCTTACCACTGGCACTTTTTCACAGAAACCCAGAATCCCAGAATGGCAGGGGTTGGCAGGGCCCTCCGGAGCTCACCCAGTCCCACCCCCCCTGCTCAAGCAGGGTCACCCAGAGCAGGGGGCACAGGACAGCATCCAGACAGGGCTTGAATATGTCCAGAAAAGGACAGGTAGCCCGGGAGGAATACAGAGAAATTGTCCGAGCAGCCAGGATCAGGTTAGGAAAGCCAAAGTCCTGATAGAACTACATCTGGCCAGGGACATCAAGGGCAACAAGAAAAGCTTCTATGGGCACATCAGTGATAAAAGGAAGGCTAGGGAAAATGTGGCCCCTCTCTGGAAGGTATCGGGAGACCTGGTTACCCAGGATATGGAGAAAGCTGAGGTACTCAATGACTTTTTTGCCTCAGTCTTCACCAGCACTCAGTCTTCACTCAGTGGATAAGGTCATACTCAAAGAGTTGTGGTCAACAGCTCAATGTCCAAGTGGAGATCAGTGACAAGTGATGTTCACAGAACCATAGAATCGCAAGGGTTGGAAGGGACCTCGGGAGCTCACCCAGTGCCACCCCCCTGCTAAAGCAGGCTCTCCTAGAGCAGGGGGCACAGGACTTCGTCCAGGCAGGCTTTGAATATCTCCAGAGAAGGAGACTCCACAGCCCCCCTGAGCAGCCTGGGCCAGGGCTCGGGCACCCTCACAGTCAACAAGTTCTTCCTCACATTCAACTGGAACCTCTTCTGCTTCAGTTTGTGCCCATTGCCCCTTGTCCTGCTGCTGGGCACCACTGAGAAGAGTCTGGCTCTGTCCTCGTGACACCCACCCTTAAGATACTTGCAAGTATTTATAAGATCCCCTCTCGGTCTTCTCTTTTTCAGGCTAAACAAGTCCAGCTCCCTCAGCTTTTCCTCACAGGGGAGATGCTCCAGTCCCCCCATCATCCTTGTTGCTCTCCTCTGGACTCTCTCCAGGAGTTCCTCATCCTTCTTGAACTGGGGAGCCCAGAACTGGACCCAGCGCTCCAGGTGGGGTCTCAGCAGGGCAGAGCAGAGGGGGAGGAGAACCTCCCTCGCCCTGCTGGCCACGCTCCTCTTAATGTGCCCCAGGATGCCATTGGCCTTCTGGGCAACCAGGGCACCCTGCTGGCTCATGGTCACACTGCTGTAAACTACAGAGCTACTGACCTGCACAAGTGTGCAGCTGTAATGCGCTTGGAGTAAACAAGTATTGCACAGAAGAGTTCATGAGGACTGGTTTTAGATGGATTTACTTCCTCTGGGATCAGCCTCTCCCACACCGCACAACCATGTCATCTTCTGCACCATGCCTGAGCCACGGGCAGCAGATGAGGCTGTGCCTGCCCATCCTCCCTGCCCCTGTTAGAAATAGGGCGCTGAGGTTTTTATCATTATAGACATTTCTATACCTTTTGCACATTTCTGGGTGCTGAACTGGAATGCTTAAAGTCATCTCAGGTACCTCCACCATACCCTGTAGCAGGGGCTGTAGACATTCGCTCATAAGGTTTGGTGGGGCTGAGACCTCAATAACAGCAGCAATGCCACCAGGTAGGATGTGGGAAGCACATTACACCCCACAGCCTCAGTGCATGTCCAGCTTCGGATACTTCGTGTTGCATTTTAACTTCTTCATTCAGTTCATTTTCAATAATAAACAGATTTCAGAAGGATGCACCTACAAGTTTGCTCCATCTCTTGGAAAACCTGCAGTGAGCTGCTCTTGCTCTAGGTTCGTGTTGTACCTTCCTGTCGATAAGGGCAGACATGAAGACAATGAAAGACGCAACACCAGGATGAAACACATATTTAGAAAATAACGCTGGCTTTGTGAAGGGATACAGGGAAAACAGACCCAGCCTAACCTTTTGGAACACATTAGTTTTACCTGCTGTGATACCAGACACAGAAACCTGCTGAGTGTTAGGGCTTTTGGTTACTTACTTGTTATACCACGAAATGTCTGCAAACGGCATTGAACCAAACATCACAAAAAAAGCACTGAAATAATGGATCAAGGACTTGCTGTACAGTTTCGTTTATGATGAAAGTCAAACAAGCAGTGGGCAGTTTTGTGACACGCATGGATCTCAAGAACATCCAAAGAAAAGGACATTTTTCACCTAGCATCAATGAAAAGCAGTTGGAGCAAAGACTGGAACAAAACAGTTCTCTAAATAGAAGGCTCCAGATGGATGCTGGCTAACAGCATGAGAGAATTTTCACAAATAACACAAGAATTTGGACATTCCTACTCCTGACACCCTCCTGTCCAGTCTTCCTCTCCCGGGTCATCTCCAAGGGCTGTTGCTGCCCTCTGCATCGGTGTGACCGGGACTCACTGTGGGGAAATGAGGCTGGAGGCTGCATATGGTATCATCCAACTCATCCAGCGAGAGCAAGCACCACAGAAATGAACCAGGCCTTTTTAGTAGGGCCAGCTGTGTTAGGACAAGGGGTAATGGTTTTAAACTAAATCAGGGTAGGTTTAGGCTAGATATAAGGAAGAAATTCTTTACAATGAGGGTGGTAAAACACTGGAACAGGTTGCCCAGAGAGGTAGTGGAGGCCCCATCCCTGGAAACATTCCAGGCCAGGTTGGATGGGGCTCTGAGCAGCCTGATCTAGTCAGCAGTGTCCCTGCTGACTGCAGGGGGGTTGGACTTGATGACCTCTAGGGGTCCCTTCCAACCCAAAACATTCTATGATTCTATGAAAGTAATTTGAAATGCCCAGCAATATCTGCCTCAAACAAATAAAAGCAGATGAAAGTAAATGAAATGCCATGACTGTGCTACCTAGTCAATGCGCTCCAGAAGACAACAGCTCATTGAGACAATTCAACACCGTCACTTGGCTCTCCACTGGAGAGAGACCAGAAGAGGTTCAACAGCAGCAGCGTGAAATCGCTCGCTGAGAGCCACACATAGCACCCTGGCCCCAGACCCAGGGAACTGCGCCAGAGCATCACCGCAACCCAACATTATTGAGGTAGGACCACGGGGCCTCAAAACCTCGGGCACAATCTGGCTGTGAAGACACAGCGAAACTCCCCTGTGACTACTGTGATTCCTAAAGTGCTTCCAGAAATATGATCCAAAACTGGAACATAGCCCAGACAATTGCTGTGGCAGACACCTTGGCAGGGTGACCTCTGCCAAACTGAGCCCAAGCACAAAATAAGCAAGAATAAAAAATGTGTGTGTGTTAAACAGTTACAACCGTAGCGAAATGCTGGCATGAGATGTTGAATATTAGCAGAAAATGGCACCAGAAAGGGTAAAAATGGCTATTGCTGGGAAGCAGCAACAGGAAGGCTGGGCCTGTCCACAACACAGCTAAACGCTGGAAGTGGCATCTTGTAGGCTTGAGGTTGCTAAACCCACCCAAGCCTCTTGCTAATCCAATCTTCCTAGCACCAAAAGAGAAGGTATGTGCAGAATACTGTAACGGCTGAATTACTGCCAATGGCCTGAAGAGATGATCCAAAGATTTTGCCAAGAGTGACTTTCAGCATCAGTTGCGGATGCAATTTCTGGTACCACATTCCCTGCTTCCCATGGGCAGGGGGGTGCTCAGCCATCCCCAGGACAGCCGGGCTCCATCACATGTAATGGTGACTGGGGCAGACAAACGCCATCGCTCCCAACATCCCCTCCCTTCCTTCTTCTTCCCCCAGCTCTATGTGCTGACCATGACGCCCTATGGTCTGGAATAGCCCTGGGGCCAGTTGGGGTCGGCTGTCCTGGCTGTGCCCCCTCCCAGCTCCTTGTGCCCCTGGCAGAGCTGAGAGCTGAGAAGTCCTGGTGGGGTGGGGTGAGAAGCAGAAAAGACTTTGGCTCTGTGTGAGCCCTGCTCAGCAGGAACAAACACATCCCTGGGTTATAGAATCATAAAATCATAGAATGTTTGGGTTGGAAGGGACCACTAGAGGTCATCGAGTCCAACCCCCCTGCAGTCAGCAGGGACACTGCTAACTAGATCAGGCTGCTCAGAGCCCCATCCAACCTGGCCTTGAATGTTTCCAGGGATGGGGCCTCCACCACCTCTCTGGGCAACCTGTTCCAGTGGTTTACCACCCTCATTGTAAAGAATTTCTTCCTTATATCTAGCCTAAACCTACCCTGTTTTAGTTTAAAACCATCACCCCTTGTCCTGTCACAGCTGGCCCTACTAAAAAGCTTGTCCCCCTCTTTCCCACGGGCCCTCTTTAAGCCCTGACCGGCCGCACTCAGCTCTGCCCGCAGCCTTCTCTTCTCCAGGCTGAACACCCCCAACTCTCCCAGCCTCATAGGAGAGGGGCTCCAGCCCTCGGATCATTTTAGTAGCCCTCCTCTGGCCCCGCTCCAACAGGTCCATGTCCTTCTTGTGCTGAGGGCTCCAGAGCTGGACGCAGTACTCCAGGTGAGGTCTCACCAGAGCAGAGCAGACGGGCAGAATTACCTCCCTCGACGCTGGCCACGCTTCTCCTGATGCAGCCCAGAGTACGGTTGGCCTTCTGGGCTGCCAGCGCCCATGGCCGGCTCATGTCCAGCTTTTCATCCACCCTGTTTCCAGCACAAATCCAAACCATGGCTCCATACCAGCTACTGTGAAGAAATTAACTCTACCGCACCCCAAACCAGCAGAGCCATGCACTATAAGGTAAAAACCCCACTGAAAAAAAGAAAAGAAGCTAAATAGCGTGAGTGAATAAAATTAATGAGTCTGCAGTTCTGTGAATTTTCATATCGTAATTATTTCCCTGGTATGCTGCATTTGATTGAACAACATATTTCATGTCTACAAGCCACCACGGCAGGACCAAAGCACTCCAGGCCCCTTGCCCAGCCCCCAGAGCAGCCACATCCCACAGCTGCAGGAAATTCCTGGAGCATCGCAAAGTTTTGAAATTTATCTCAATTCCTCCTCGATGGGAAACCCAGGTTTCTTTGGGGAAGAACATCTCACATAAGCAAATCACCCCAGATACATGGAAAAGTCTCATTTTTGCAGAAATTGGAAAACCCATCTCTCGCTGCAGTCCTCTACTTTGCCCACGCCGCTTCTAAGGAAAGCATTGCGATGCTGTGCAAAATATGCAAGCTGGACACCTTGGCATTGGCCCTTCAGAATCATTAGTCTCCCAGGTGAGATCCTTGGGGAAAGAGTCAGGTTCTTGTAATGTGCTTTGATTTTTTTCTCACCTGCATGTAGGAACAGATACGAGTCTTCCAGAAGTGATAATCACATTCAAGAACAAAGAACAACAGCTACTTTTGGCTGACCAAGACAGCAAAAAACCCTTTACTTCCCATGGCATTGCCCCGTTTATGAAGGTCTCAGAAAAGCAGAGAGCTGTCAGGAGACCAGGATCTCCTCACCTGAGCGCTGGTGGGAATTTAGGGTTAAAAATAAAAATGAAAATTTGGGGAAGAGCTGAGAAATTATCTTTGCGGTAACGTATCGGGCTGCTGATGTTACTGAACATCTTGTTGTTAGCAGAGTTCCTCTGGGCTCTGTTCGAAGCCCTTTTTTATTTTCTATACAAACGAGCTAGACCTACACTTCCAGAGAGTTAATTTGCATTTTTATGGGGATGAAGCCATTTTGTATGCCAGTGGGCCTTCTCCGAATAGCGCTCTGGTTACTTTTTAAAAGGCATTTAACATAATGAAGGGTAGATTGCTGAATATTAAGCCACTGAGTTTAGCGAAGGAAATGTCAGAGAGTGCGTTTCATCTAGATGCATTAAAAATGGCAAATAGCAGCGTACCACCCAGTTCCTTATCAAACAAAATACATGCAGCTTTCCTTTCAAATACGCAGAATATGCAGCCAGGTTTCCAAATTTCAGCCTTTGCGGTGCCTGGGTGTATCGATGTCCTTGCTGAGCAAGAGCTCACCAGCTCAGGGACCCTCATTTATAAATAAAACTTGGTGGTATTTAGAGAGGGACAAGAAGAAACGAGCAGAAGGGTGGGGACGTGGCCGTGTGCGGGGCTGCGTGCATGGATGGACTCCCAGCAGTTTTGCCACAGCCCTTGATTCCTTAGGGAAGGTTGCCCAAACGAGCCAGCAGTGTGCCCTTGTTGCCAAGAAGGCCAATGGAATCCTGGGGTGTATTAGGAGGAGTGTGGCCAGCAGGTCGAGGGAGGTTCTCCTCCCCCTCTACTCTGCCCTGGTGAGACCCCACCTGGAGCACTGGGTCCAGTTCTGGGCTCCCCAGTTCAAGAAAGATGAGGAACTCTTAGAGAGAGTCCAGAGGAGGGCAACAAGGATGATAAAGGGTCTGGAGCATCTCCCCTACAAGGAAAGGCTGCGAGAGTTGGGCTTGTTCAGCCTGAAGAAGAGGAGACTGAGAGGGGATCTCATCAACACCTACAAATATCTTAAGGGCGGAAGTCAAGAGGACGGGAGGAGCCTGTTTACAGTGGTGTCCAGTGACAGGACTAGGGGCAACGGGTGCAAACTGAAACATAAGAGGTTTCAGTTGAATATGAGGAAGAACTTCTTTACTCTAAGGGTGACTGAGCACTGGAACAGGCTGCCCAGGGGGGCTGTGGAGTCTCCTTCTCTGGAGATATTCAAAGCCCACCTGGATGAAGTCCTGTCTAGCATGCTCTAGGAGAGCCTGCTTTAGCAGGGGGGTTGGACCAGATGATCTTCCGAGGTCCCTTCCAACCCTTGCGATTCTGTGATTCTGTGATTCTGTGAATTATAGAATCATAGAATGTTTTGGGTTGGAAGGGACCCCTAGAGGTCATCTAGCCATCTAGCCATCTTCAGCGTTGTCCCAGACTGCTGGAGAAAGCAAGTCCAGGGCCTCCAAGGGCATGTCCAATCACCTCCAATGATCAACCTTGTATGCATATATATGTATATATATATATATGTATTGCATGCAGTAATGCGCTGCACCATTTCAGTAAGCTAAATGACTACAAAAGCGGAGACAAGCTCACAGCTTTTATATTTAAATTGCTATCGCTCTTCAAACTTTTGATCTTTTTAAATAAAAAGTCATTACCATAACCTTTGAGAAAAGATAAACACCACCTACAAAATTCTCTCAAATTTCAATTATGTGGGGGAAAAAAAAAAGGGGGAGGGGGGGATTAATAATCAGTATTCTGGACAAAATGGGGCACATGTAATGACAGTTTCCCAGTGCTCAAATCCAAATGAGTTGATAACCAGAAAGAAGAAGAAACAAAAGGACTCTATTCTTAAACAGAAAATGGTTTTTAAAAATGTCAAGAAAGCACCAGGGAACACAAATAAAGCACATTCCCGTTATGCTGGTAGTAGGCAGCTCAGTCCGGCACCAGTAACGGGACAGTGGGCTGTGGTGGCCCAAGCATGGCAAGGGGCCAGATCCTGCTCACAAACCTGGGCAGCGAGCAGCCGTGCTGCTGGGAGACCCTGGGAGCAGAGCCACCGCCTGCTTGGGCCCCGTCTGCTGCACGTCCAGGTAGAGCAAGGGCTGGTGTCCCAGGTCATCACCTCTTCAGTTTTTACCTTCCTAGGTGGGAAGAAACCAGAACGCATTTTCTGCATCCATCAGCTCCTGTTGCAAGTAGGTGGTACAAATTGGATGATCACATCTGCTTCAGGGCTCTCAATTATATTTCCATCGACTTATTTACTCCAGGGCAGAGGAGAGAGACAAAGACCGCACCAAGAAGCTCTCATTTCTGCCATGTAGCTCATCAGGGTTTTAAACCTGGTGAACAAAAGGGGGGACATTTTCCTCCTGTTTATTGTATCTTACTCCCACGGTCCCTCAACGCTCTGAGCCATCACACGTGGGTCTCAACACAGCCCCAGGGCCAAAACGTTGCTGCGTACAAGCCACGTCATACCAGCCCCTGTATTCCCCAGGTTCAGCGACACAAATAAGACCGCTGCACTTCACACCTAGAATCTTTATCTCAGGCCATGAGATTGTTAGAGATGCAAAATAAATCAGCAAAGAGCAGAGAGCAGCATGAGCCAGAGCTGGGTGGTGGTTGCTGCTCCGGCCGGGCACATAGCGCAGTGGAGTGGCACAACCCGCTGGCAGAAGCAGGTAACAGGTAGAAGGCTTTCCCATCTCCAGGATTGCTATGGCACAGTGCAAACGGGGGGTTGGGGGGAGCCCCAGGAGGGCATCACCCCCGGGGAGCCAGAGGTGCAACAGGCAGCAGGGTCTGAGTATTTGATAGCTAAATATCGGCTGCAGAAACACCTTCTGATGGTGCAGACCAGAGCGATACGGGCAATGGGGAATTATCAGCATGGATTGGTTCACCCGTGCCTGAGCACGCTAAAAAGCCCCCAGGAAACAGACTGTAATAACTAAATAAGTCTTCATTCTTCTAAATTAGCATCGTAGATCATTCCATGCAGAGTTAAGCTGGGCATCACCTGCTTCAACTAAGTGCTAGAGGAGCACGGGCACCTCGCTGGGAGAAGCTCACCCCTTGCATCGGGATGGGGTGAAGGCTGCATAACTTGTGGGGTTAACAGGTACCGAGTGCATTCTGCTGGTGCATAGAGATTGGCATCCTCCTCTAGGCACAGAATAAAAAACAAAGTTTGAACTCACAAAAACTGCCAGGATGTGTTCAAAGAGGTTTTCTTGCTGTTCTTGCTTCGGTTTGTTTTGGTGTTGTTTTGGGGGTTTTTTTTGTTAAAGAATTTGGGCTGTTTAGTCTGGAGAAGAGGAGGCTGAGGGGAGACCTTATTGCCCTCTACAACTGCCTGACAGGAGGGGGGAGCAAGGTGGGGGTCGGCCTCTTCTCCCTGGTAATGGGTGATAGGACGAGGGGGAATGGCCTGAAGCTGCACCAGGACAGGTTTAGGTTGGACATTAGGAAAAATTTCTTCACCAAAAGGGTTGTCAGGCTCTGGAATGGGCTGCCCAGGGAGGTGGTCGAGTCCTCATCCCTGGAGGGATTTAAAAGAAGGATGGATGAGGTGCTGAGGGACAGGGTTTAGTGGTGGGATGTCAGGGTTAGATTAAAGGTTGGACTCAATGATCTTAAAGGGCTTTTCCAACCAAAGAGATTCTGTGATTCTATGAAAAGTCAGGCAGGTGCCTGCCCCATGGTCAGCCTTAAAGCTGACTCAGCCCCTTGAAAATACAGGGCACATTGCATAAAGCAGCCACGTCAGGAGCAAACCACATGGGTTTCCTACAGTTTGCACCGGATTTGGGAGTCGGTGGAGTATCCCTGGCTCATGTCCTCAGGCCAGTAGAGGAAAAGGCACTTCTATTTCCAGCTGCGCAGCAAACGCATGGATGCGCAGTGCCGAGGCGAAAACTGGTCCTCGGTGTTACGTCCTAGGGATGAAAATCTTAGCGGCCATGATTTGCTATATTTTGCACTTCCACCCTCACTTCTGTAAAGCATGGGAACTTTATAACGAAGAAAGTCCTCTCCGGGCTGCTGCAAATATTACCACCACGCCAAGACATACGTGATGGCGTCGAGGCTCTGCCCGGCAGCCCCGACCACACTCTGCCTCACGCCCAACCTCAGCTAACAGTGTAGACCAAGGAGACGTGAAGAGGTCTCCTCTGAGTGGGAAGGCAGCACACACCAAAGCTCGTTAAAGGAAAGCCTAATTGGCATCATCGGCTTTGCAGCAGGGTTTGACGTATTGCAGGAGCTCAGGGAGGCCGAAGGGTGGCATCCCATGGAAGGGAGGTGGGAGATCCCCAGTGATGGGTGTCTTCTCCCTGCCCCTGACAGCAGCTTTTGGGGTGGAATAGCTGTGGTGCCATGCTCAAGGTAGTGCCTGGGAAGCAGAAAGAGAAGGATTGATGCACAGTATTAATATTATACACCACTGAGCAGCAGGCAGGGGCCAGGGCAGGAGCAAAGGAGGTCAAGCAGAGGAAGCATGGAAAAGAGGGGCTAAGTGTTGGCTTCCACCACAATACCCAGTAGGGTCCTGTTCCCGGGATTTTCCTTTACATGGACATCTAAGCTGGTAAAATATATAAAATATATCATCATCTTCAAGGCCAGGTTGGATGGGGCTCTGAGCAGCCTGATCTAGTCAGCAGTGTCCCTGCTGACTGCAGGGGGGTTGGACTCGATGACCTCTAGTGGTCCCTTCCAACCCAAAACATTCTATGATTCTATGATTCTCTTTTCAGCCAACATTTAAGCAAGAGTTTGGCTTGTCCCAAAGGATGGCCTCAGCCATATCCCAAAAACGCGCATACTGCATACCCCGAAAACCTAAGTGCCATTAAAATTGAGCAGGTTTTGGGAGCCAGGAGGCAGATGCGGCCCCATCTGCACCCAGAGATGGGGAAACCACCGAAGGTATTCAGAGAGGCAGAAACGGGAGGTGGCGGAGAAGGTTCGCTGCAGGGTTTTGGCGAGGCGGGACTGCACACCGCTCCTCCAGCCACTGGCGTGAGGGACCCCGAGACCTGCGGGAGGAGAGGGACCACCCTGGAGAGAGATGCAGGGCTGGACCGGGGGCTGCAGCTTGCCGAGAAGATGCCACCACTGACAAGCTGCAGCTTTGCAAAAGCGTCGCAGAGCATTGCCTTCCTGTGGGTTTCGGCACACCGCTCGTTAATTCTCCTTTCTAATGTAGATCAATGAGCACTGATTTTTCTGCTCTGATGTGTTAATTTCCAGAAAACAGACAAAAGTCTATTTAATTCGAACTCCAGACTTGGTGGAGAACTTCTCCGCAAGAACAGAGGAAGGAAGAAGAACGCAACAGGAAGCTTCTGGGGGCCCAAAGGTTGTTTGTTTATCTTTGAACTTTGTGCCAAAACAACAAAACACAATTATCCTAATTTTTGCATGCAATTTCCAGCATTGTAAATCCTTTATGTAAGAATACATCAAAACCCTTCTGCCTGCCAATCCCCTCTGTTGCTAAGGAACGGGCAGGCAGAAACCCTGAGCTGGGAGACTTGAAAGTCCTCATTAAAAGGCTTTGTGCATCGCTATCAGTGAAATGTTAATTCAGTAAGGCTGATTGATACCCCTGTGTTATCAAGTTCCAGCGATGAGGAAGCCGCTCTGGCTCACCTTCACTCACTGTTGTTAACAGCAAAAAAAAAAAAAAAAAGGTTTCTCACTTAAGCAACTGGAAACATTTTAATCCTAAAAAGCAAGCAAAGTTTTCGTGTTCTGCCTACCTCATTTCTGCCCAGCACGCACAAGGCTTGGGAAATTATTTACATACATTTTAAATTCACTTAGCAACCCAGGCTGCACCACTTAATTAAAATGTTTCCAGTCGTATAATCACAGGACATCCTTTTGAGCATCCTACCAGGCGGATCGGCACTGACACGGAAGGAAAGCTGCTGATCCGGACAGAAACTTTCTGCCAAGCCCACATCTCCTTCCTCCAGGGCTCCCAGTCCCAACATCGGTATAAAATGAACGTCGTTCAGCCATTCTTAATTTTTGCTTCCATCTCACACCTCTCTCAGAGCTGTCCTGGAGCGGGGCTCTGTATGCACAGGCGTTATTGCCACATTGCAAGAACCTGTGTTTCAGGCTCTTCGTTAAACCTCCTCCCCTGTTTTAAACCTGGACCACAGCCTTGAATTGCTCTACTTTCAAAGTAAAAACATTCGCATATCAAGGAAACACTCTTAAAAATCAATCACTTTGCAGAGCAAACAAGGGAGGCACGGGGGTCCTGCTCTCCACGCACACCTAAGGAAAAGACAATTTACCCCAAGTGCTCATATAAAGGACTTTGGTTTTTTTCCCACTATAAAAATGAAGGAGCTGCAGCAAGTGCTTTCCAAGCCCAAATATGCCAGCAAGTCAGGATTTATCAGATTTCACATCGTTTTCCACCTCCTTTAGAAACGGGGAGCGACTGCCACCCTACACCACCCCCCCAAGAGTGACAGCAGCAAATCATCACCAGTCCGTGCGCAATTGGTCATCCCCTTATTAATTTGTAAAGCTAAATTAGGAAGGGAACACTTTGCAGTTTAATCAAAGCTACAACACCACGATTAATGCACTGAAAGGTTGGAAAGGATTGACCCAGAAATTAATTCCCAACAGAGCAGGCACGGCTTCGCACCGAAATTAAATGGAGGGACGTGTCAGGGGGAGGAAACAAGCACATTCGAAAGAGCTCAGGGACATTTTTAAACTGATGAGGTAAAAAATTTCACAGCAATGCAGCCAAACAACCCATATTTCACTATCGCGCCCTGAGCAGAGGAATTCATTGTTTGATCTAGGTTTTAAATGAAGCCATAATTTGACCCAGCTCTCAGTGAAAGCGGAGCATTATAGAGCAATTTATCCAGGATTTTCTCAGGCAGTTCAGCTCATCCAGCCATCCCCGTGTCTCCTCTTCAGGCGGCACAAGCCCTCTCCTGCCACGTAGAGACTGGCGTCAGACGCACCAGCTTTGTTAGGGACATACCCCTTATTTAAGGGGCAGCAAAGCCATGGCCAAGCCGTCTTTCTTCCCTGCCAGGATGCCCAATTAGTTTTCACTCTGGTTTCTATGACAGCGATGCTGTCCAAGCTCTCACCAAACCCCTCACAGGAGCTCGTTGCCATCTGCAGCATGGGCACGTGCTATCTGAGGTTAAGTAGGGTTTGGGTTTCTAATGAGGTTTCTGCTTGGGGTTTTGGTGATGGGGAATTGAACTTCGAGTTGGCCGTGTTGGAAGTGGTCCTTAGATCAGCCCAGATCACCTTGTCTCATCCTCTTTTCGGGGGCACTTAAGGTGAGATTGAGTTGGGAAGGGGGATTGGCTGCTGCAAACACTGAGAGAATGGATGTGGTGCTGCCATACCCCAGGAGATGCCAGGGACCCCCCTGGCAGGGGGAGGAGGAGAAGCACCCCTGTGGCAAATCTGCTGGAAAACGCTTCTCCTGGCCCTCACCGTCACCCAGGGAGTCTTCTCCATCCTACTGATGCTTTCCACCACTTTGCATCCAGCTAATGCAGGAAATACGCAGTTTCCACTGGAGTCTGGGTAATCAGAGTCACGTCAAGCAGCGGAGATGTCCAGATGATGTCCAAACCTCCTGCCCACCCATAGCCACTCCCCCTCATCCAAAATCCCACGGCAGCACCCGGGGGTAGCTGCATCACCTCCAGCATAGAGGGGAGGGGAAGGAGTCCTGGCACCGCGCTGCCTGCCGCCACGCTGCTTCAAACTGTTAAGGTTTATTAATATTGCTATTTACCCTGGGTTTTTCCATCATCAGTTCATGCAAAAAGATTAATATTTACCTTGGTGTAAAACCCAGAAAGCTGTTTACAGAGCTCTTCATGCACAGCAATAGTTCAGCTGGGAACTGATCTCAGGCGCCGTGCATATGTATCTGGGCTGTTCTCCATACACCCGGTGACAGTAGTTTGAGAGGAACAATAAAAAAAAAAAAAAATCAGAGGCAAATATTGCCAGCCAACGGCTCGCCGGAGTCGTCTGCTGGAGCCGCAAGTGCCACTGAGCAAATTGCTCATTAGCAACACACACAAAAGGAGGGTTTATTTGAGGCAATTAAAGAACAACAGCAGTTGTGCAGCTCAGGGCCTGGAAATACATTTCATTAAACGTTTTTATGTGTAAGGAAAAATCAGGTCAAGCAAATACGGGCACAATTCAGAACGGTTACCAGATTTTGGAAGTTTCTCGGTGACCCACTTTTTCGCAGCGCAGACTTGTTGGATAGTTCTTGGGGCTTTTGGCTGTGGGGAGAGAACAAGAGAGAAATGGGGACCTCAATCCATTTCTTTCCCTTAAACTAAAATGTAATTTTGAAATCACTCTGATTGCAATGGAAGGGTTAGAAAACAGCAGGAATTTGTCAGCTTTGTGAATTTTTATGAACTCCTAGGATGCGGGTATGGCAAGGAACCCATTGGAGACCCTGCACAGGGCAGATATCTCATGGGCATCGCCCCAAGAGCTTCCAGTTGTGGAAATTCCTTCCCTGAGAACACAAATGCTGCCAAATCCGACACTTGGGCCAAGCTGCTTCTTTTAGCAAGCCAGCATACGGCCCATTTTAAGGCTCCAGGTAGCGATGCATTTACCACTTCCCTTATAAAGTGATCCATGTGATTAATTACTCCCACTTTTTAACCATTGCCTCCTAACGCCAGGTTCAATTCATCTAACTTCAGCTTCCACCTGCTGGAGCGTGCCACATCCCTCCTGTCTAAATGAAGGAGTAACATCATTAGACATGAAGTTACTTTAAAATGCCATCAAGTGAATAACCTCACTGATGAAGCCGTTGCATTTTGCCGTGCTGTTCCCCTTCGCAGCGGCACCGGGAAGCCCTTGCACGCAGCAAGGAAGCTCGAGCACGTCTGAAGGCTGCAATGAGGTTCCAATGCAGAGGAACCCCAAAACACTGTGGCCTCAGGAACTGCACCAGGGTGCTCTGGCCCGAGGTCGGTTAACGGGATGCAATGTTGCGTTAACGTTGCGGTGCGGTTTCAGGACCAGCATCCTGCACGACATGTCTCTGGATGTTTTAATTTCTTCATCTTGACATATTTCTCAGGATAAAGCATCCAGAACTCACTAGTGCCTGAGCTGTGGCATGACCTGCAGTCTGGCCCTGCTGGTCTGATTACTAAGGCACGTGAAAATTTTATATATCTATAAATATATATGTATGGAATACGGTGCACTTTTCCAAAGCGGGGCAATTTAGTCTGACAAAAATATAGTGATTGGTCCAACTGCCACAGAAAAAAAAAGTCATGTTCACTAACCTGTGACCATCAGGGGACTGCCTTATAAATGCTGAAGCCCAGCTAGCTGTGAGACCCCGCAACAACCTACCCTCACTCCCTCCGCTGAAAAAAAAATCAGACGGCAAAGTATAAAACGTGAATGTCATAAGGAGAGTGACGTATCTATTAACCAGTTCAAAATCCCCGGAAATAAATGGCTGCCTGCCCACTAATTGCGGTGACCCTGAACCAAATCCAAAGACTAAAACTGGCTCATGCACAGGGTCCCCAAGAGACCATACCCTCTCACACACCCCCTCCCATACCCCAAACTAAGCCAGTTCTCGTCGTTATCAGGCACGTTTCTTTCCAGTATATTCTAGAAATAAAAAATTAAAAAAGCCTCGTAATCATAACCAGACTCAAACATCAGATCTGAACTCCCTTTGCGTTTCCCGCCCTATGGCAGCTCACCGTGAACCTAGGGATTAAGAAACCAGTTTTGGAAAGAAATACAACAGTACTGAAAAAGCTGAATAGCTTGACCAGAAGGGGATGGGCAGGGATTAAATATTCTTTTAAGTTAAATATTCTTCCTTGCCTTGTTCCTCTTTTCTTCAGGAGCAGAGTCATGGGACTGATCCTACCTGGCACCCACAAGCTGGACCTCTCACAGCAGTCCTCAAGGTCCTCCCAACCTCCCCCATAAACGCAGCTCATTGGAACCCTCGCAGCGTTTTCGGAGCAGCCAGATAAGTTCGCACAGATTAATGTCGTGGGAGGATAATTCTTCACCTCATGTGAATGCCTTGCTTCAAAACCAAATGATATACAATGTAGTCTCAGAAAATGGAAATGGCGATTTAAAATCACCATTTAAATTTTAAATCTGCTTGGTAGAGTACTATGGGATAAAGCCCAGGAGGGAAGAAGGGCCCGAGAAAGCTGGTTAATGTTCAAGGATCACCTCCTCCAAGCTCAGGAGCGATGCATCCCAACAAAAAGGAAGTCAGACAAAAATGCCAGGAGGCCTGCGTGGATGAACAAAGAGCTCCTGGACAAACTCAAACACAAAAAAAAGAAGTCTACAGAGCGTGGAAAAAAGGACAGGTAGCCCGGGAGGAATACAGAGAAATTGTCCGAGCAGCCGGGATCAGGTTAGGAAAGCTAAAGTCCTGATAGAACTACATCTGGCCAGGGACATCAAGGGCAACAAGAAAAGCTTCTATAGGCACATCAGTGATAAAAGGAAGGCTAGGGAAAATGTGGCCCCTCTCTGGAAGGTATCGGGAGACCTGGTTACCCAGGATATGGAGAAAGCTGAGGTACTCAATGACTTTTTTGCCTCAGTCTTCACCAGCACTCAGTCTTCACTCGGTGGATAAGGTCATACTCAAAGAGTTGTGGTCAACAGCTCAATGTCCAAGTGGAGATCAGTGACAAGTGATGTTCACAGAACCATAGAATCGCAAGGGTTGGAAGGGACCTCGGGAGCTCACCCAGTGCCACCCCCCTGCTCAAGCAGGTTCTCCTAGAGCAGGGGGCACAGGACTTCGTCCAGGTGGGCTTTGAATATCTCCAGAGAAGGAGACTCCACAGGCCCCCTGGGCAGCCTGGGCCAGGGCTCTGTCACCCTCAGAGTAAAGAAGTTTTCCCTCATATTCAACTGAAACCTCTTATGTTTCAGTTTGTACCCATTGCCCCTTGTCCTGTCGCTGGACACCACTGCAAACAGACCGCAGACTGTGTTCTTCAGGGGTTGGTGTTGGGACCAGCACTGCTTAACACCTCTGTCAGCAACATGGACAGTGGGATTGAGAGCACCCTCAGCAAGTTTGCTGATGCCACCAAGCTGTGTGGTGTGGTGTGGGAAGGGATGCCATCCAGAGGGACCTGGACAGGCTTAAGAGTTGGGCCCGTGAGAACCCATTCGACAAGGCCAAGTGCAAGGTCCTGCACATGGCTCAGGGCAATCCCAAGCACAAACACAGGCTGCGTGGAGAATGGATTGAGAGCAGCCCTGAGGAGAAGGACTTGGCCATATTGGTTGGTGAGAAGCTTAACATAAGCCAGCAACGTGTGCTTGCAGCCCAAAAAGCCAACCATATCCTGGACTGCATCACCAGCAGTGTGGCCAGCAGGGCGAGGGAGGGGATTCTCCCCCTCTACTCCACTCTCGTGACACCCGACCTGGAGTCCTGCGTTCAGCTCTGGGGCCCCCATCATAAGGAGGACTTGGACCCGTTGGAGAAAGTCCATAGGAAGGTCATGAAGATGATCAGAGGGCTGGAGCACCTCTTCTGGAGAAGAAAAGGCTCTGGGGAGACCTTATAGCAGCCTTCCAGTACCTGAAGGGGGCCTACAAGAAAGTTGGAGAGGGACTTTTTATAAGGGCATGCAGTGATAGGACAAGGGGCAGTGGCTTTAAACTGAAAGAGGGTGAATTTTGATTAGGTGTAAGGAAGAAATTCTTCACTCTGAGGGTGGTGAGGCACGGGCACAGGTTGCCCGGAGAAGTTGTGGCTGCCCCATGCCTGGAAGTGTTCAAGGCCAGTTTGGACAGGGCTTTCAGCAACCTGGTCTGGTGGAAGGTGTCCCTGCCCATTGAAGGGGGTTTGGAACGAGATGATCTTGAAGGTCCCTTCCAACCCAAACCATTCTATGATTCTATGACTCTATGATAAATCCAGGTACTGGAACACAATGAGAATCATGGGGATGAAGATATTTTACAACATTGGCTGAATAAAATTTTGAGAAGGGGCTTGCCTATTTCTCAAGCCTATCTGACATTCTTTGTGGAAGAGAAATTACAGCAATGGTCACCACAAGCTGTTCATGAAGCATTTGATACTGAGTTAAATAGAAAATTAATATTTTCCCACTTTTCAAAAATTTAGCCTGCCATAATCAGTCTTGCTTCAACTATAAAGAAGGCTCAGGCATTCATTTGCTTCCAATGCAATATATATTTCAGTTTTCCTACTTGAATAGTTAAGTGTCTCAATAGTAAAACTCAAGGAATTTATGGTTGTTTAAAAGCCTGTGTAGAATAAGGCAAGAGTCCAGAGCCACAAAGCTTTATTTAGCTAGCTATAGCTTTATTTCCTAGCTATTAAGAAGTCATTCATTATACTCAGCATTATTCTAACATATAGATTTTTCACTAACCTATTTGCAAAGTCACTCTGGAGCCCAAATTTCAAGATGAATTCAAGCAATAAGAAAAGGACGTTCCTGCAGCAGTCAGGCAAAGTACCTGAGAAAGGCCTTAAGATCATGTCCCATTTCCCAAGTCCCCTGTTTTTCACCCAGCCATGAGCAGTTATAATTTAATAAGCTGTTTAGCAAATCCTCCAGGCTGGAAAGTTTGCCTACGAACCCATTCCCCAGCTGGGGGATGCTGCAGTTGTGGGGCAGCTTGCAGGAGGAGCACCATTCAGCTGAGTTGGGGGTCCTCACTGCCTACAGCAAGACCTGAGTGCTCAATGGGTTGGGTTTATTCCTTGAAAAGCAAAATAAAATGAAGTGTAATGAGAGGTAGATGGTGTTCAAAGAGGCATTAGCGGCTTCCTAAAGCTTAGAACTCCCCCTTGGTGCAGCAGGTTCTGCAGAGGTTACTGCCAACGTGCAGAGAAGTGCGGTTACTCAGCAGTTGCAAGTATTTTTCATCTTCAGCGCTATTTATCAGTGTCACCTTCTTAATCCTCATGCCATAAATATTCCCAGTTTATTAATGGGAAGCTGACACAGTGCAGTTGTGAATATTCTCTGCTTGAAGCAGAGAGTCTGTAAGAATACTGGCACCAACCCCCGGCTGCATCGGCTCTCGGGGGGAACCAACGTTTCCTTTGCTCGTAAATTAGAAAGCAGAGTGATCAGATAATGCAGAAATGGAAGAAATGGGGGGCAGGGGATCAGCCTTGTGTCTCAGGTTTTCATTTTCAGCGTGAATATTTTTCTCAGCTTTTTGCTTAATTGAATATTTCATCCACTTTTCCTCCAAAATTTGTTTCCTCCATATTTTCAAACTGATATGTCAGAAATCCCCCCAGCTCTTTCTAAAAGGTCTTTCTGCAACTTCAACAGTGTCAAAAGCCAACGTCTATCAGTGATTAAGCCACGTGCACTCCTATTAGAGAGGCTCCTATCAAAAATCCCAGCCTTTACTAATTTACAGGCACTCCCAGTCTTTTCTAAATCCTCTCTCAGGTATACAGCTAAGACCACACAGCCAAAAGAGACATCATCCCAGAGAGGCCAGAGTCTCCACCCTTGCAGGACACATTGAGGGCACAAGCACAGTGCTCCCCACCAACAACAGCAGAAAACCCCATCAGAATGCGGCTACGGTGATAGTAACAGGACTATAAATGGACACGGTATGGAGCCTTAATTACTGCACCATGAGTCAGACCACCGTCTTTAATCTGAGTTTAAGTGTCTATAAATTGCTATATCTCTTAATGAACACGCCAAGTGAGTGACCACCCAAAC
The DNA here is from genome assembly GCA_017310255.1 of Butorides virescens. NCBI lineage: Eukaryota > Metazoa > Chordata > Aves > Pelecaniformes > Ardeidae > Butorides > Butorides virescens. Next base: position 54,385 of record JADKXX010010378.1, on the reverse strand, counting down.
GCAGCCCTGAGCTTATGGTTGGCTTATGGTTAGGTTCAGCAGGAGCAGAGAAGAAAAGTAAATCATATTATGCAAGGTGAGTATTTATGACATTAAATTTAGTAATAAAGAAAGAACTCAATAATTTCCTCACAGGCTCTCTTTTAAATTGACTAGTTAATGGATTATTAGATATTTTTTATAGACAGTGGAAGATCTGCCAAAAGCATGTGGATTGTTCGAGTCGTGCAAGATGAATGCTTAGTGTCAGTTAAACCTTCAAATAAATTACGCAAGCCTTTGGGTAATATGCAATTAGACACGTTAGCATAAGAGACGTTGTTTCATCCGATAATAGCCGTAAATTCCCAATACTTAAAAAAAAACCCTATTGCATGTTGGGCAATGACTTTCCTGTTTGTAGACTCCCAGCTGTGCGCTTCCACCGTGCCAGGCCCCAGCGACTGCAGATGTGTACCAAGAGCAAAGCCCTACCAGCCCAGCTGAACTAATGCATTTGTCTCCTGAAATTTGGCATGAAAATGGATCATTGAAGTAAGAGGGAGAGACAGGAAAATTACAGGTTTTCAATGACACTTTGCACAATGGCTTTCTAATCCACCGTGCAGTCTTTTCAGCCTGAATGCCGTAAAGTCCATTTAGCTGGAATGGGAGCATTAAATCCTTAATTTTACAGGGAAGCTGCGATCGGATCAAAATATCATGTTTGAACAGAACTTTTAAATTATGTACTTGAACTGGTTGATTTGTTTAATAAAGGTTGCTCAGCACCAAGGAGGCAGGTTTGGAGATTTGACAGAGGCGAATTACTGTCAGCGGTGCGGAGTGGGCTGCTGCCGAGCATCCCACAAGCCACCGGCTGCAGGAAACTCACGCTTATTAAAATGGCTGAAGTGGCACATTAATTACTCAGGCAAATTTGAACTGCAAGGAGGCGTGGTCGTGGCTGGCACTGGTCCCTGTACCTTGCCCGCACAGTCAAGCAGCACCCAGCCCCAGCGGCAGGATGCACCCCCACAACCGCAGCCCCCACAGCTAAAACCATGCACCACCACCTTCCCCAGCTCCAGCAGGCTCCGAAGCAAATATGTAGCAATTATTATCCCATTTCATCCTGGGTTTATGCCGTATTTTGCATCCCAGCATCAGCGTGTCCAGACCTACACAGTTCATGAGTGATGCACCTCCACTTAGTTTTCATGTGTCCCAAAGGGGAGTGAACTGCAGTTCAGAATTTCAGGGAAAATGTGGTTTTGCTTTTCCTCCTTTGCTCTTCTCCTCTTTAATGTATTTTGCACCTCCTAACAGGACCACATGACCGACACCGTTCAGTACCGTACCCAGAAGACCAAATTACCAGCTATGCAAAAAGAGCAGCAGGCTACCAACCAGTAGGCGGAAAATTATTCATCAAAAGTAGCTGGCAGTTGCTTTCAAATAACAAATGAGCACATGCAAATTATCAACCCTATGAGGCAGCTATTTCCAAATAACAGAAGAGCATACAGAAGTCTGCTAATCAGAGAGGACCCTGGGAAACTGCTGCAATAAGTCATTCAAATACGTACACAGGTTGCTCACCACGTTATTAAATGTGTATATGATGGTAGCATATGCAGCCAGTAACCAGAGGTGGAACCCATGTGTGCTACAACGTTCCAACATCATCACCACACTACAGGTAATTTTAAGACATTGAAAAATTTCAAGCTTATTGCAAGGGTTCAGATCCTCCGCTTTTGAGTTTTTTGGTGGACGACAAGCTGACCATGAGCCAGCAGTGTGCCCTTGGTGCCAAGAAGGCCAATGGCATCCTGGGGTGTATTAAGAGGAGTGTGGCCAGCAGGTCGAGGGAGGTTCTCCTCCCCCTCTGCTCTGCCCTGCTGAGACCCCACCTGGAGCACTGGGTCCAGTTCTGGGCTCCCCAGTTCAAGAAAGACGAGGAACTCCTGGAGAGAGTCCAGAGGAGGGCAACAAGGATGATGGGGGGACTGGAGCATCTCCCCTATGAGGAAAGGCTGCGAGAGTTGGGCTTGTTCAGCCTGAAGAAGAGGAGACTGAGAGGGGATCTCATCAACACCTACAAATATCTTAAGGGCGGAAGTCACGAGGACGGAAGCAGTCTGTTTGCAGTGGTGTCCAGCGACAGGACTAGGGGCAACGGGTGCAAACTGAAACATAAGAGGTTTCAGTTGAATAGGAGGAAAAACTTCTTTACTCTAAGGGTGACAGAGCCCTGGCCCAGGCTGCCCAAGGAGGTTGTGGAGTCTCCTTTTCTGGAGATATTCAAAGCCCGCCTGGACGAAGTCCTGTCTAGCATGCTCTAGGAGAACCTGCTTTAGCAGGGGGGTTGGACTAGATGATCTCCCGAGGTCCCTTCCAACCCTTGCAATTCTGTGATTCTGTGTGATTCTGTGAGCCACACTCATTCAGTGCTGTGTGATTTACTGAGCTTAGCCCCTGCCCCACGAATCCAGGATCTCAGCCTTCAGCAGCAATGCATGTTGCATCGTGTTTTGTGTTCAGGAATGCAAGTGTGGAGCAAAGGAGGGTTGCAAAGCTCAGGCCTCTGCATCTGGTTTTGGATAGGAGTCACATTCAGCCATTCTCAGTCCAAAGTACCTGGTCCTCGGATGCCAAGGACATTGCTTAAAAATTGCTTAGTACAAACACTGCAAGGCAAAAAGAAAGAAAACCTCTTGGGGGGGGACTTCTATAAAGAATATAGTGAAGATTAATCCAAACTTTTTTAAGAGAAAAAGGAAATGGATTTCCTGTACCTGAAGATTCAGCTTTGCTCCCAAGCACACAGGCAAAGCCTTATTTCAACAATAAAACGTGGCAAGTGTCCGTGCCTTTAGCACTTCATCCATCACTCGTGGGAAAGCATGGGAACCTCTTCCTTGGGAAGCCCAGCCCTGAGCTTCCCCCAGAAAGCAGCACTGGGTGAGCAACCTCCCCCTCTTAGAAGATTTCATCTCCAGGCGGTGGGAACGCGACAGCCATTGAGAGTTAATGGAGAAGGTATTTAGGAAGTACAAATTACTAATGTGCCAAAAAGTGATCTTTCTGTAGGGTGTCTCTTTTGCTCTGATGTAAAACCCGAGCCAGCCTTCCTGCTCTAGCCACAGTCACACGATGTGAGCTGCAGGACATGCCAACAAGGCCAGGCAATGGCAATGGGGTGACCACAAGCCACAGGTGAGCTGGCACTGCAACAACAACACACTCTGTGGTCCTACCCTGCTCCTGGGGACACTTAAATCCAGACCAGATTAAGAAAGAAATTATTTACGATGAGGTTGTTGAGACACTGGAAGAGGTGTGACACTACCACAGAGAGGTGGTGGATGCCTCATCCCTGGAAACATTCAAGGTCAGGTTGGATGGGGCTCTGAGCAACCTGGTCCAGTTGAAGATGCCCCTGCTCATGGCAGGGGGGTTGGACTAGGTGGCCTTTAAAGGTCCCTTCCAGCCCAAACCATTCTATGATTCTATGAAGTAAAGCTGTCAGTCAAATTCAATCCCCAAGCCCCAAAACCAGTTGGGAGCATTAAAAGACAAAAATAACACAGATAAAGTTTTAAATAAATGCAAATTACTCCAGCTTGTCTGGACTTAACAGAGAGCTGCTGTCATTGTGTTTGTTTGTTTGCATGCTTTTAGGGGAGAACAAGGTAACTTAGAGATATAAAGAGGAGGTGACTGGAGAGACTGAACAGCAGGGAAACACTTCCCTGTCCTCCCAAGCCTTCCAAAACACAGCCCTTGAGATCTGTCTTCAGCTGACGGTCTGATGAATCTGATGGATGCGAAGGTTTAATAAGCAGCATCTGCTGCACGCAAATCCCAAATGCCAGGACATAGGGCAGCTATTCCTGCCCAACGACACTCAGGCAAGAGCACCTTGAAAGCAGAAAGCCAGGAGCAAAATCCCCAGTGGGATTTAACAGAGGCCAGTATGGATGCCCAATGTGCAGAAATGCTGCCTTGCCACCATGCCACACCAACAAAATTAACTGGTGAGCTCCTGGGAGCTGTCACGTCTGGGAGCAGCACCAAGGTGTCTGGCCTCAAAAGGAAACGCTGGCAGCTCTTCTCCTCCAGGTCAATGCTTTCTCAATGGTTCCTCTTCTGCGGGCACAGCTTCCTTTTGGGACAACCTGGACACGGGAGCTGGTTGCACGCCTTTCCAGTTCACTTCTCTTGTAGGCAGCTGGGGCTGCTGTGAGCAAGCACAAGTAGTTGCCCCCGGAGCTGGAGTTTAAGGGGAACAAGGACCCCCAGTCGTTGGTGAGGACTGCTGTCCGGGACTGTGGATCATGGGACCCTGGGTACTGGAGCTCTTCTAATCAAGGGCAACAATGGAGTCCAAAATCTCCTTCCTTACTTTCTGACCTTCCAACATTCAGGGCAAGACACACCAGCATGAAGCTTCCCGGTGTTCCCCCTCTGTGCCCAAAGCCATGTATTTCCAGCAACAGGGAAAAGGCAGCTGCCCTCCCTTCTGCCAAGTGGAGAAAAATGACCCTATTTCTGCTGTGTTAGAGACCAGGACCTCCAAATTATCCTATAGCAGAGGAACGATAAGCTAAACCAACGCAGGCAGCAGGAGGCTTGTCACGTCCCAAACATGACTCCAAAAGCTAATGAAATGATTGTAAAGGCAAAATTATTCCATTATTTTAAAACTAAAGCTGTGTGACCCTGGATATAAAAACCCATATGTAAAGAGCTTCAAGAAAATCAATAATGCAAGAATTTGCCTACTAAAAGAGCAAAGAAAACTAATATAAACGCACTGAAGTATACACCCTGGGACCACTCTCAGAGGACTACTAAGTGGCAAAGAGCTCCTCTAGTCCCATTTCTGATCTTCCTTCCCTGCCCATCAGCCAGAGAAAGATGCACAGCTATCCAGGAAAAGGATGTACCCATGGGCTTGTTTAGCCTGAAGAAGAGAAGACTGAGAGGTGATCTAATCAACACGTACAAATATCTCAAGGGTGGGTGTCATGAGGATGGAGCCAGACTCTTCTCAGTGGTGCCCAGCACCAGGACAAGGGGCAATGGGCACAAACTGAAGCAGAAGAGGTTCCAGTTGAACGTGAGGAAGAACTTCTTGACTTTGAGGGTGCCCGAGCCCTGGCCCAGGCTGCCCAGGGGGGCTGTGGAGCCTCCTTCTCTGGAGATATTCAACCCCCGCCTGGACGCTGTCCTGTGCCCTCTGCTCTGGGTGAGCCTGCTTGGGCAGGGGGGTGGCACTGGGTGAGCTCCCAAGGTCCCTTCCAACCCCTGCCATTCTGGGATTCTGTGTTAAAAACAAGGGCTTGTCTATATGAGTCATCCCAAACCAGCAAGGATATTCATCTAAAGCACAAAATTATTGCAGCTGATTTTGCCAAGCAACAGGCCAATGCCTCAGCACCAGCCCCTTCGGCCGGCTCGACATGTAGATGCGTTAGACATTACCTGGGATTAGTCATTGCAAGCGGTGTATGAGCTCTTAGTTTTAGGACTATGCTCAGATATAGTACATTACCCAAGACTGATTGAAGACAATTCCCTGTCCTGAATGTGTTGATGGCCTAATATGTCACACAAGCTTTGCTCGCAAGCAGCCTCGCGGACTTTCTCTTATCCAAGCGGACATATCCATAATGGCACTGTTCTGCTAGAAAAGTCATCTGAAGAAGGAGATTTAGGCTGGGATGTTTTACAGCCAGCAGAACGTGAAGCCACCGCTCAGTCACGCCGGGTGTGATGAGCTATCGCCTCTCCCCGCCTCCCCTGCCCCTGCTCACGCTAGCAAGATCCACAACACTGAAGGGAATAAAGGAGAAACAGCAAATGTTTGTGAAATCCGTTTGCAACCAGAAAGACAGCAGGGAAATGATGTTTATACCTGTGGTGGGTTGAACCTGGCTGGATGCCAGGGTCCCACCAAAGCTGCTCTGTCACTGCCCTCCTCGGCTGGACAGGGGAGAGAAAATAATATCGAAAGGCTCATGGGTCGAGATAAGGACAGGGAGATCACTCACCAGTTACCGTCATGGGCAAAACAGACTCGACTTGGGGAAATTAGCTTAATTTATTACCAATCAAATCAGAGTAGGGTAAGGAGAAATAAATCTAAATCTTAAAACCACCTTCCTTCCACCCCTCCCTTCTTCCCGGGCTCAACTTCATTCCCAATTTCTCTCCTTCCTCCCCACCAGTGGCACAGGGGGACGGGGAATGGGGTTGGGGATGAGAAATGGGGTTGGGGTCAGTCCATCACACGTTGTCCCTCCTCAGGGCAGGACTCCTCACACTCCCCCCTGGTCCAGCCTGGGGTCCCCCCACGGCAGACAGCCCCCAATGCACTGCTCCAACATGGGTCCCCGTGGGGTCACCAGCCCCAGCCTGAGCTCCTCTCCCCACAGGACCATAGGTCCTGCCAGGAGCCTGCTCCAGCATGGGCTTCCCACAGGGTCACAGCCTCCTTCGGGGACCCCCTTGCTCCGGCGTGGGGTCCTCCCCAGGCTGCAGGTGGGGATCTGCTCCCCCGTGGGCCTCCCTGGGCTGCAGGGGCACAGCCTGCCCCACCATGGGCTGCCCCAGGGGCTGAGGGGAATCTCTGTTCCAGCATCTGGAGCTCCTCCTGCCCCCCCTGCTGCACCCACCTGGGGGTCTGCAGGGCTCACATATCCTCACTCCTCTCTCCAGCTGAAGTTATGCAGTTTTTTTCTTTCCCCTTTTTAACTACATTATCCCAGAGGCACTACCACCATTGCTGATGGGCTCAGCCTTGGCCAGCAGTGGGTCCGTCTTGGAGCCGGCTGGTGTTGGCTCTGTCGGGCATGGGGGAAGCTTCTGGCAGCTTCTCACAGAAGTCACCCCTGCAGCCCCCCCGCTACCAAAACCTTGCCATGCAACCCCAATACAACCTGCTACCTTCTGCAATGTAGTTAGGATTTGTGCATCATTAACGGCTTCCTGTAATCAAGGCATGGGGAATCAGGTACATCTTTAATTTACTAATGTCGCAGATGGAGTGAGAGGGAGGCAAAAATAATGTGGTTTATTGGTGTAAAACAGTGAGTTAACAAAGGTCAGTGATAAATGTGACAATAGTTTATGAGATTCGATGGCAAGGTACACTTTGTTATTTACTGCACAGAGGACAGGGTCAGACAAAGCTGTCAGGGAGACCCTCCCGTTGAGTCATGAGGTTCAGAAGAGATCCCCTTGCTTTCTAAATTCCTTCCTCAGAGAGGAGTCTGGGTGCGGCTGGATCCAATCCTAGTCCCAGACTTGGTCAACAGTTTATGTCTAAAGGATTATATATGCGCAATCAATCCTTTATGTCACTTAGCTAAGATTTCCAACTTAGCATACTGTTAGCCACTTATCGAGAATCTGTTGTGTTAAGGAATCTCTCAACCTCGAGGAGTGACCTTGAGAGGTGTCCCTGCTCAAGGGGAGATCCTGGCGTGCAGCCACTGCCATGCAGGAGAGCTCCAAGGGCTCTGGGGCTGCTCACTACTGATGGGGGTAAGGTAATTGGCTCATGGGCATATTTACATACTGGCCACTGTGCTCAGGTAGGCACATTCCACAGTAGCCCTTGGCTATGGTATTGTTATCTGTCTCCCCCCACATCCAGTGGGCACATGCTTCAGGACCAGACACGGACCAGACACATCTATCACCACCGCCATGGGTGGTTATCACTTGAAAGAGGTCAAAGGGGGGGAGTCAGAGATGAGGGGGGAGCACACCGCCACAACTAAAAATCACGATCGTTGTAGTGCCTCTCTGTACGGGCTCGTCCACCGGCCCAGCAGCCTGCTACTGCAATTGCCTTTAGACAGAGCAGCAGAGTCCACGCTGCTGGTTCTCTTCCTTAGCCACACATAGCACCGAAGGCTGCAACCTTGCTGCCTGATCCAGCCCTTGTGTAGGACCTGGCACTTCTCCTTACGGAATTACCCTTTTTTCAAACCGTTTCTCTGGTTTGTCCTATCCATACGGTCTATCCCTATTCAGCCTATGGCAGCATAGTCTCAACTCCAAATATTATAGTCCTTTCTACTCCATCATCCAGCTCATTCTTCAAAATCTCTGAATGCTATTGGAGCCAGGAGAGACCTCTTCAGACTTCCAGTTACTATGTTCACCCTGTTTGACAGTGAAACATCACTAATGAATCCAAGGATGTACTTTGAGTCAGTCTCCACCCACCTCATAACTAGTTTCACTCCATTGTCTGCTCCGCCTCTGTATAAAAATGTCAGTCAAGACCTGATGGGAACTCCAACCGTGATAAGTGTCTTCATTCATGTAACATCTCAGTGCTTAAAGGACAAGTTTAAGATGTTGCTGGGCTTCTCAAATGACCACTGGGAAATTAGAAGAGATCCAGCTCAGCTTTAATGACTGCCAAGAAGCATGAACAAAGAAGCAGCAGGAAGTTGGGTGAGGGTCAATTTGTCCTACAAGAAGGCGAGCCACAGAGGTGACACCAAGCAACCACACCCATGGGGACCACAGTGGTCCCAGGGCTGAGCACAGCTCCCATCCAACCTCAAGGGGTTCAGGGTGTTTTACCTCTCCTCTACAAGCAACCCTTGACCCAGGATTGTGGTAGACTGCTTCAATCTTCCTGAATATCACACTTCCTTTGTCTGATATCTCCAGAAGATATAGAAGGAAAAAGCTGCCCTGCTGCCCTCGTCAATCTAGATGTCTTTCAGCATAATAAATATGATCTGTTCTTATTTAAAATTACTTTGACCTAGAGCTTTTATTTTCTTTCAATGTGCTGCAGCCAGGAGTCTTAAAAACACAATTTCCACTCTTATTACTTTACCTCTTTTCATTATTCCCACAGAGATGGAAAATACCCTGGATTAGCACTTTTCCAGCTATTTCTGTGGCTCTAAAAGGAGAGGGCTTGTATAAAGCCATGAAACCTCCTCGACAGCGGACGGGCCCCTCACTCCCAGAAGGACGTGGAGGGGCTGGAATATGTCCAGAGAAGGGCACCAGAGCTGGGGAGCAGGTGGGGGAGCTGGGGGTGTTCAGCCTGGAGCAGAGGAGGCTGAGGGGAGCCCTCATCGCTCCCTACAACTGCCTGAGAGGAGGGGGGAACCGGGGGGCGTCGGGCTCTACTCCCAGATAACAGGCAATAGGATGAGGGAAAGTGGCCTCAAGTTGTGCCAGAGCAGGTTTAGATTGGATATTGGGGAAAATTGCTTCCCTGAAAGGGCTGTCAAGCATTGGAATGGGCTGCCCAGGGAATGGTTTGAGTCCCCATCTCTGGATGGATTTAAAAGCCAGGCAGACACAATGCTTAGGGCCAGGGTTTAGTGGTGGGATGGCAGGGTTAGGGGAACGGTTGGACTTGATAATCTTAAAGGTCTTTTCCAACCTAAAAGATTCTGTAATTCTGTAAGTATTGTTCTTGGGAATTGGTTCCATCCACCCCTGATGGGTGTCCTGTGCAGGTGTTCTGGCTGATCCCAGCTGCAGAGATGAGAAATCAAGAAAAAGATTCTCAGATGCTTCTGAAGATGAAATAAACAGCTCTAAGTTTCCCCAGGAGTCGATCAAGACCACCATGCCCTACTGAGCACAGAGGCCACGTCTCTCCTGGGAGGGCTGAGGGTGTTTGCTGAGCTCCCCCAAACGCAACAGCCCAGAGCACAGCCTAAGCCAGGTGAGCTGGAGAGGCAATGCAAGAGAAGAGGAAGAGCCCAGCCTAGGTGATGACTTGTCCTTGCCTCACTTTCTCCTCCACTCTCTTCCATGTCAGATTTATTCATCTGCTCTCTGTCTGAGACACGGTCTTGCAGCACAGAGGACAAATTTAGTGCCGCAACAGAAAGTGCTATTTATTAATTTCCACCAGGCACTACATCTGTGCTTCTTTCTTGTTGAGTTACTTATTTTTAGTCCACTTCTGTTTCTCTTACAGGGCAAGTAGATAATTGTTACCTATCTCTCTATAATTGCAGCAAATGCTCATTAATCAATACAACACTGGGCAGAAATTTCCTGATTAAATCCTCTTTCAGTTGACACCTGGGCTTCCGAATGACTATGAGACAAACCTAATTACCTCCTTGGCTAAGAGAAACCACACACTTTAAAAAATGAAAAGCTCCTTTTTAGATGAGACCGTTTTTACAATGGGAGCTGGCAAGGTGTGCTGAAAGACCCAAACACAACGCTTCAGACCATGTCTTGATGCTGTTATAAGAAGAGAAGCAGGGCTTACACATTTAGCATTTTTAAGCCAAAGAATTACCCAGCACTGCTAGCAAATACCAGATGGGGTAGGTTCATACTTGAGAGCTTTTTGATGATATTGATAATACACGCAGGAGCCTTCTATTACTTTTATAAGCATGGGATGCCTGGAAGGATTGCACATGTGTCAAGTGTTAAGCTGGCGATTATGGGGCCACTGCATTAAAAGGGGAGGGAAGCTGAAGTCCCTACAGCAGGCACAAGTTTGGTTTTTCTCCTTTTCCCTCTTTGCTCCCATGCTGGTGCTGGCTCTTGCTGTTCATCCCCCCAACACGCAGACTGGTCCCCAGTTCACATCCAGGACCTCGACTGATGCTCCTGCCCGGGGCTTGGTCTGGTGCATGCACCTGCCAGGTTCCTGCTTCCAAATCACCCCTGAGATAGCCCAGGGATATAGATATAGATATATAGCCTATATATATAGTTATATATATAACTATAGCTCCAACATACCAAGTCCAAAGCCATTGGTGCAGGCAGCTGTAGGGTTTAGGGAAGAGAGTTGGAAACCAGTAACAGAAGCCAACAGGCTCATGGATTTGAGGAATTTTTTGAGGATTTAATTATTTTACAATAATAAGGGAGAGGGTAGGACACAGGGAGGAAAGGGAAGAGTTGAAGGGAGAAACCATGTCTGTGGAGGGAATAAAGTGCTAGTGCAGGACCCCGAGGCATCTCGCCTGGGGCAGAGATTAAATTCCCAGACACCTTCTCTCCAGCCGGACACTTACTGAGCTGTTAGTGTGTGATGGTGAAGGCACGAGCACAGATTTGGAGGACAGAGAGCAACGGAGCTGCAAAGCAGAGATGAGCCTGTGAGTTCACCCGTGTAACATAAACAAGTCCGAGTTCAAGGCAAATGCATCAGTTCCCAGAAGAGCAGTAGGAACCGGAGTTTTACGCAGTTTGCTTTTTCGACACGACCTTACAATGATTCATTTAGTGTGCATTACCTGATACAGATTACCGCACAGCCTTGATTCATTGATCTAGACAAAAGAAATGAAAGAGCTGAGCCATAGGAAGAGATGCACAGTCATTCGTCCTCTGCCGAGCCATGACATGTGAGGACCCATTAGATATGGATGTAGAAAATAGAAGCGATGGAAAGAAGAGGGTGAAGAGAGAGCTCCAAGAAACACGTTCATTGGAAGCCCTAGCAACATATAGGTCATTGTTAGCGCATGTAAACTCTCAGTTTGGAGAAGCAGGTATAAATCAATATTCTGACATTGATTTCAACAGAGATGGAAGCAGCTCTGGACAGCTGAGAGATGACTGAGGAGAGTACGGAGAGCCTGTACCTTCCAGAGGTCTAATTGACAAAACAGGAAAAGCAGAGACCAAATAAAAGTGCTTTGCCCACTTCCCAAACTTGGCTCCGAGCTTGAATCCTGGCAACGACAAACCTTCACGGAGGGAAGTCTTCGAGACCGGAGCAAGAGAAGACAGGGTGATCCAGAGGAGCAGAGATGCCTAAGGCTGGACCTCTGAAATGCCCCCATGCAGACCTCACGGAAGAGAAGGAGCAGAGGTAGGAAAGACATCAGAAAGCATGTGATATTCCTCATTCTGCAGGATAGGGACTCTCCCTACCTCGGCTCTGCAGAAAGAGTGGTTTGGGGGTGGTATGCAGACTCCATCTTCACACCCTCTTGTATTTCTAAAAAAAGTGTTCTCCTGATGCAGCCTTCATCATTATAAGCACAGTGGCAATTTCATGTAGACCATCCCAAGACTTGCATAAACCCTAAGCCTTTAACAACAGTAGGAAAGAAGGTTTCCTGGTGCTGAGACCACCTAGACTCTCCTGTCAAAGGGCCTGGCAGTTTTCTCCTGCTTTCCCTCAAGACACATATAGCTGTCAGAACTGTGACCTTCTCAAACAGGCTGGTGATTCCTAATGACTGTGCTGCAAGTGGCAAAGCTGAAGGCGTGATGGATAAGCCATGTCACAGACTTTTAGAGCATCTTTCATTTTTACTGGAGGACAGGGGTCAGATCAATATGCCTCTGTAGTACACTCTCCGACTGATTTCAAAGGGTTTCAAATGAAAACTCACAACAGACAACTGTAAAAGAACAAGCTAAATGCACTTGGAGTACCCGGTTACTTACCCATATGCCTACAGAAGCCATGTACCAAAATAAGATGTCACAGTGATGGAGTGTGGGCAAGACAGACTTTCCATTTGCCACAAAGAACGTCCTTCAGAAAATCACTAATACTCCTATGACCACTAAAGTTAAGCACTTCTGTTCATCTCGGCCTTCTTTCTGTGTTAGGAAATAACTATGAAAAACTACCTGAGCAAGCCAGCTAATAATTATATCATCACAGTATATCGATTCTTCACATCCATAGGAGAAACCACAGCAGGCTGCAGAAGCTCTCTGAATGAGGTACCACTTAGTCCTTAGGACAGGAGCTGGCTGGGGTTTCCACGTCCTTGCCCATGCTCTCAGGAAACGGTGCAGCAGAAGCTAGGGAAACACTGTTCTAAGGGAATAACAGGGTCTTCTCCCCACCCCAGAACTGTCTCGTTCCACTCAATAAAGAGAAAAACACAGAAAAGATAAGGACAAAACAGCAGCTGTCAGATGTTCCTGAGGCACCGTAATTATGAAAATATTATTTCATGTTTTGCAATAGTATTTTCCACAAGAGAGACACTTGCTCAGAGCTTTAAAATCTCATCTTATTACAAGAATTTGTGATCGTGATGCACTCCAGGAGATAGATGAATAAGTAAGACCCTCCATAATTTTACATCTTAAATATCTTTCTCACTTCTCTCTTATGTAGCTGTGGAACGTTAGAGGGGAGCATCATTACACACAGAAAAGCACCTACATCACATAGCCATTTGTGCTCTGCCTCTTCCTTATCATTTCTCTTTTGTGACATCTAGAGATGTCTATTAGGCACAGAAAACAGTATTCCTCATTACCCAACAAATGAAAAAAAAAAAACCCATGACTTTTAAATTACAACCAGATCACAGCGAAGAGTCAGAAAGAGCTTATTTGGGATAGCTGACAGCCCGTTTGTCCTTTTCCAAGCCTGCCACATTGCCTGCGTGGAGCACAAGAAAGCTGATAGCAGACTAATGACACCTAACATGCACACCTAACTGTTGCATGCAATGGATTTGATGCTCCGAGGAAGAGACTTAAAATACGCCATGCATCAGCACCCTCAGCCTCCACCCAACCCAATGGCAACATGGTCTCTGCACTGATACCAAACCACACCATCCAAGCACCCCAGGTGTGCAACCTCCTCCGTGTGGAACCTGAATAAACAAACCTTGGTCCAGCCAGAGCAAGAAAGAGGTTTCCAGGCTCTGGTGCTCAGCAGGAAAAACAGCCCCAAAGATGCCAGTTCTTGGGAAGACAACTGCAGGACTGAGGCCACAGCTACTCCTGTGCTGACCACAACTCTTCCCAGCTACACCAGCAGCTTCACTTGGGGCCCAGAAAGCTCCAACTTCCACCAAACCTACCTAAGCCTGCAGAAGATGCCAGCTAGGAAGTGAGGGGAAGACCCTCAGCTTACCTGCAAAGCAGACAAGGCAAGAAAGGGAGACTGAGGGCAGAAGAAATGGAGATACTTGGACAAGGACACACCTACATAGCCAGGGACTGACCATACATGAGCAGGTGGGATGCAAACAAAATCATTTCTAAAGACAAGCCCCATCTCATGCCAAGGTTAACATGCCTGGGGAAGAACAGGGAGGTCAGCTTGGGCCCAGACCCACAGTTCTAGCTGAGCACAGGCAGCTGCCTCTTGGGTCTCCCCAAACCCTACAAGGGCTGCACCCCAGCAGAGAAGTGCCACACACAAGATAGCATTAAAGGTGCTTTCTAGCCCAATGACAACTCCTCCAATAGCAGATCCAAAACAGATATTCCACAAGAAACCACCAAGCAACAGTTTAACACATACATCACATCTCAGACTGTTTTCTGCTGCCCATGAGAGGCTCCCCTAATGATTATATTGCAAATTCAAGGGTGGATGGAGGAGATGAAAAAAGTACAAGCAAAATGGGCAACCATAGTCTGCAAATACCTCCCAAAAAGAAATATCCTGGTCATCACACATTACCTACCTGTTTTTTGATGGGGTAACCCAACTGTAGGGTCACCCTAGGTAGCCAAGAGTACAAGGAACCAAGGTGGGATTCCTTCATATGGTCGTGGAGGACAAAGGTGCACCCTGGGGCCAGCTGCCTCTCTTGATTGTGGCTGCACCCACGGATGGAGCCCAGGTGGATCCTCTTCTCATCAGCCATATCAGGACTATTTGTGGCAAGAGGCAAATGGCAAGATAATGAGAGTGACACAATCAGAAATAATTAGCCAAGTGGGAAATCTGTTCCCAGACAATTAATGGTAAGAGGCGAGGACTGCGTGATAACAAGTCAAGACCATATTTAGCTGGTTTCACTGTATCCTGCTTCCAGTAACAAGAAGGTGAGGGAACAATTTTTTTTTTCATTAAAAATAATTGGATAACAAGTATCGTACCAGCCATGGAAACCTGAGAAGGGAATTGGACTCACGTTCCTCTGGACAGTACAAAAAATGCCCTGAAGGGGCTTGTCCCACAGTACAGGGAAGGGGTGTTTGGAGCAGGGGGCTCCCTTCAGCTGCCTGCAGAGGGAGGGCACGGGTCCCACTGCAGCCCAGCTCAGGAACAGGATTTTGAGCCTACTGACTTGTGTTATAAAGCTATAAAAAGATAGCCAGCCTGGTGGCAAAATACTCCCATCAATCACATCCCCAGCAACTGTGAAAGCATATGTTTGGTGAAAGATTCCTGAAACACAGATGTTTCTTCAGACCTTCTTGTGGGAGTTACATCCAACCCTTCAGAGCCTAGCACAGCTTCGTGAGTCTTTGGATGGCTGACCACCACGAACAGACCTCTGGGGTCATCAGCCAAAGCAAGAAGTGCTGCCTCAGAATTGCTTGACATTGGTGTCTTCATGGAGTTCATCATCACAACTGAAGAAGTAAATGCCTTTGTCAAAATACCCAGATATCTTCCTGGATAATTCGTACATGGAAAGAGAGACTAAATTCATCAAATAAATTGTCTACAGGGGACAGTTTCCCCTGAGCACGGGTAGAAAAAGCTGCTGGAAACAGAGAACAAAGTGTCAGCATCTCACTTTGAGATGTGAAACCAGAGATGACAACACTGTGATTTATGGAGAACCAAGGCCTATTTGGGGAGAGAGCAGTTTACAGGATCTGTGCCAGCAGAGGTGAAAACATGGGACTCAGCTCTGCTCATCATCCAATTGCGAGGGCTAATATTTTATAAATGTAAGAGATAGGCAATGACCTTCCCCTTCAGAGTCTAAAATCGTTTCTGGGTTGAGCCTTTTAAAAACAAAAAGGTATATATTTGTCTGAGTAGAATATGTCCAAGATCTTATCTACAACCTAGTAATTCACTGGGAGAAGACTTGGGTGAAAAGATTTAAGAGCGCTGCTCGCCTTGTATGAGCCTGCGCTTACAAATACTCATTTAAGAGCTAAGAGTTCACCTTGACCTAGAATATACAAGCACGATAACAAGAGATTAAATATGAGGCTGCTCCAACGCTTTACACAGCGTGCTTCCCCCGTGGATGAGCGTGTTGAATAAAGATATGGCGAATCATCCCACTTGCATGACATATTCCTGAAAATTATAGCCGGTTCCCAAACTCACTAACATCTCCTCCAAGCTACAGCTGTGCCATCAACATAGCTCTGGTGAGGTCCGACGAGAGGGCCTAGACTTTTCTGGGGTAGTCCTGGGGCCAAGACTCCCATGAAGACATTAGCGTTGCAATTGCATCATATTTTCTGTGCCAATCTGTTGTGTTAACCAGCCACGTCCTTTGCCAGCATGCTTTATTCCCAGCAGGGGACACAGTGTTGACATCACTGAGGCAAAGCAAACCTCATTTGGATGTAATTTTAGTCTGTCAGCACTGGGGGAGGACTTTGGGGTGAGGAAGTCACAAATGCCACCCAAGGCTTCTTCCAGCTATCAAGGCCCAGAGACTTATCTTGGCTGAGGTGGTCTGGGACATGAGGAATGTTTAAATGCCATGGACTTCACTGGAGGAAACTTATGATCCTGAGCACCTGTGTGGTTGGACTTCATCTGCACAGAACCATGGATGCTGGACTACCACAAAAATGCTGTTCTGGCTTGCTAAAGCATGCTACTGCAGCAGATAAAGGTGTCTCTAGGCCAGCTGGTGTCATAGAATCATAGAACCATTTTTGTTGGAAAAGACCTTTAAGATCATCAAGTCCAACCATTACCCTAACCCTGCCATCCCACCACTAAACCCTGGCGCTAAGCACCTCATCTGCCTGGCTTTTAAATAACTCCAGGGATGGGGACTTGTAGGATAGTCCTTGTAGGAAGGAAGGAAATGGATGTTTAGGCAGCCTCTGGTTCCTCAAGGGTGGGAGTTAAAAATCCCATTGCTGGCTCTTTCTGTTTGGCTGCTGTTCGAAAACTCACAGGTAGTGATTTTAAAACCTCAGGTTATACCCATGATTAGTTTGCTGTGGTGGCATTTTCAGTCCCAACTTCCCTCCTGTCCTTCCTGTCCTATTCTCTGCAGCTTCATTTCTTGGGCAAAGCAAGCGTGCTATGAAACATCATGGTATAAAAGGTGTAAATCTTGTTCTGGCTCTGCAGAGGGGATTTCTGTTTGGCCAAGCTGGGATGAATCAAGTGCTATGGCATGGTGGATGGCAAGATATCAATGCTGGGTGGAAGAGAGATGTAGGATTTCACTTGGCATCACACACCATCACACACCATGATGACTAAGGGCAGAGTAGTCCCAAATCAGTGGGAGGAAACACAAATATTCACAGCCCATGGAAAATATATACAAACCAAAGGATATCATGGTGCTCCTGGTAAGATGGTGAGGATGGGTAACTTCTTAAAACATGGGGGGCAGAAAATTGATTTGGCCATGGCATTTTGTGCTGTCAGGTAGGCAGGGTGCTGCGTGGTCCCGCTGGATGGTGGCAGGCTCCCACGATGGCCTGTCCATGGGCCATTTAGGGGACAAGCTCCATCAGGGTGGAAGAGGGTTGTCTTTGTCCTGTCCAGACCCCAACACTCCTTCTTTTGACCTCACTCTGAGAGGAGGATGGAAGATCTGGCACTGAGATATTTACAAACCAGCTGGGAAACAGTATCACTGTTTCTGGTTCCTTAATCACTTAAGCAGTGACAAGAGTTAATGGGCCCTGAAGCTTTCCTAGCAAATGTTCCTTGACATGCCATTTTCTGCACATCTCAATGATAGATAGGGAGTGAGAAGTCATTTTATGACAAGCCTTCTCAATTATTTAATAAGGCAGATTCTAATAACTTGGGGAAGTCCCCTAGAGAAATGAAAGAATAAATACAGTTTCCTTTTTGTTCTGTGAATAGCTGGAGAGGAAAATGGATTGTCCCCTTTCCCATTGCCTGTCGGGTTTGCTTCTGGGACAGCAATTTTCTGTATTTCAGTCTCCGTATTTCTGGCTTTTTGAACTGCAAGTAAAAACAGTAAATGAAAATGAGGTTTGGGTTTTTTTTTTTCTATAAACATGGTCAAGAAAAGTTGCTATCATATCGAGAGCAGACAGAGGGCTCTGAATAAGGCAAAATGCTGGACCATGAGGGAGGTGGGCTTAGCAAGTCCGATGGACACTTCCTTCCTTTCGGTGTCTCGCTCTTCAGATTATAACTTACTTTTGGATGAGGGTCACTGCTGAGGGTCCGTAAGGCTCTGAGTACAAGAGGACTTGCCAGGTGGAAGCTCTTCTGTCCATTAAATTATGCAGAACTGGACCAGCACTATAACCTTTGATAGTCTTCTCATGTAAAACCACTGAGTCATAGAATCATAGAATCGCTTTGGTTGGAAAAGACCTTTAAGATCATCGAGTCCAACCCTTTAACCTAACCCTGCCATCCCACCACTAAATCATGTCCCTAAGCACCTCATCCATCCTTCTTTTAAATACCTCCAGGGATGGGGACTCGAGTCATAGAATCCCAGGTTGAAAGGGACCTCAAGGATCATCTGGTCCAACCTTTCTGGGCAAGAGCACAGTCTAGACAAGATGGCCCAGCACCCTGTCCAGCTGAGGCTTGAAAGAGTCCAATGTGGTGGAGTCAACCCCTCCCCTGGGGAGATTATTCCAATGGGTGACTGTTCTCATGAGGAAAAATTTCCCTCTCACGTCCAATTGGAATCTCCCCAAGAGCAACTTGTGTCCATTCTCCCTTGTCCTCTCCATGGGACTCCTTGTTATATAAGGGACCAGGGGATTTGACTTCATGCCACAAACTTGCACCAGCAGTACAGCCTGCTTTCTCTCACCCACTACGCCACACCAAAAAAAACATTCTGGATATGGTAGAAGAAGCATTCAGGCACCTCTGTAAGTCATGCAGGTCTTTACGCAGCTACATAACAAGACATCTGCTTATTTGTGCTGGGAGCAGGGGTCAGACTTGGGCCAGGGCAATTACACTGCTAGAAATACACGTTTTGCTGTACTTTATTTCTTTTCTCATTTATTTTAGAGTGGGATCCAATTTACAGCGGTAGCACGTGTACAGCAGAGCCACCACTTTTTGCGCTGCAAACATACACGCTTATGCAGAGCAGAGAAAGTGGACTATGATATATGCTGGTCTCAGTCCAACATATCTGTAACATCCCTCTATATCTCTTGAAAGAAACACCAAGCCGGGTGTGCCAAAAGCAGAGAACATAAATTTGAGTGTAACAGAAAGTCACTTGCATTAAACCAAGGACACCTTCAGCCTGTTCCTGATGCCAGTCCAAAAGCCAGTTGCTGCCCAGCCTTCCCCTGCCTATTTAGAAAATAGGAACAGGAGCTGGGAGCGCTAAATGGTTAATCCAGACTGTTTGTTGAAGATATGTCTCCACAAATGTTCTACCATCTGGTGCTCTGTGAAAGCTGGAGGAGTGGGTGCTGTATTTTCATAACAATACGCCCTTCTCCTCTCATTGATTAATAACATGAAGCTATTTTGTCTTTGTTCTTTTGTATTTTAAAATATTTGTATGAAGGCTTTTCAATGTGAAATCCAGTAATTATCTTAAGAGCTGAGTCAATAGGTTCTTCGGGCAGAGAAATTACACATTAAACCGAACAGTAAAAAAAAGCTCAACAAAAAGCATCTCCACATCAGGCCCAGGATCACCAAAGTCCTTTTTTTTTTTGCCCCGGTACAATTATCTTTGTGAGCCTTTTACCATATGCCGTTTGGAAGCAAGAAGGCTGAATGCCATCACTGAGGAGTTGCTACGGAAAACTGGGTGCACAGCTCACATCCACCCTAAATCACGGGAAGCTGGCTTACACCATCCCAATGCCTGCCCACGCTGAGGCCATGGCCACACCAAACCAAGGTGGGTACATTGCCCTCAGCCAATTTCTTTAACTAGCTCCAGGAGGGACAGAAGAGACCTGCTGCTCCACATCCCTCTGCCTCCTGCCCAAAAACTCCCTTTCCCACTCCACTGTCTTCCCACAGCAGCTGGGGGAGCTGCCACAAAGCCTGGAGCCATTGGGGATGAAGGGAGATGAAAACACCTACCTTAAGCCTCCTCCTTGGGCTGGTGGCTGCAGAGTTGTCCTCCCATGAAAGAGGTGTTCCAGAAACGCTAGGGAAGGAAAAGCTGCAGAGCAAACACCACACACGTCCCCGAACCAGGAGATGTCCACCTACTTCCAGTGGTCCCCAGCCAACAAGAGAATGAAAACTCCTGAATTCAGTTATAACGTAAAAACAAAAAGCAAAGGGGGAATATTACCTGAACCGAGAGTCGATCGATGCAATGTTGTGTGCTTGCAGGTGCGTTATCGCCAGCTCCCCTTTAGCTATCGATAAACATAAGGTGAGTGAGAGATCTAAACCTAACCACAGATGCTTCGGTGTCAAAGGCAAAAATCCCTCTTTAATTTAACACCTAGAAGACCCAGCTCATTGAGGCAGAGCCTTTTTAGTTCCAGCAGACGAACAGCTTATGAACAGGGAACACAGCTAAAAACATGCAACTGGAAGATGATTTACATAGTGCAGTTTATAGTGGTTACAATTAATAGGCAATTTCTCATAAAGTTCCCTAGGAAATGTATGTTTTTTTCTTGCAGGAAGCTCTATTTCACCAAGTGGTTCCAGTTTTATGCTGGAAATGCTTTCACCCTTCCAAACTTTTTTCAGCAGCTGTAAGAGGGAGAAGTTTAATTTCAATGAAATCAGAGTTTGCCCCACAATTGCCCCGTGCCCCAGCAGAGCCTGGGAAGAAAAACATCAAATACTGTGAAACCTGTGACAAAATTAAGAGCCACCTCCTATCAGTGTAACTCAGAATATGTTTTCACCCCTTCAGCACAAGGTCCCTATTGGATTTAAAACAGAGGGAAGAATTTGTCTCAGAGCAGAACATCCACCATCAAATTTGATCAATCCCTTGGTTTCCCATAAAACATACACCCACCTGCCCCTTCAGCAGCCGCCCACCATTTCCCACCTCGGCTGAATTTTCCCTTTTCTTCAGAGTTTCATTCTCCCTTTTCTACCTGTTGTGTCATGACAAAGTTTCCAAGTACAAACGAAGTGACCCTCGTCAAGCCGTAAAGAAACAAATCCTCCAACAGCTATTTCCTATCTGACAGTTGGTGTGTGAATGCTTCGCTGGCTTTACTGTTTAGCCATGAAACCTTCATCATCAGTGTCATTTGGCTTTAACTTTGCAATAAGGTAATTATAGCACCGTGCTTATTAAAAACAGACTCCATCACCGCCGACGTTGACTGATGTTGGTTAGAGTTGGAACTTGACAGCCAAGTAGGATGAGCAAGTGCATCAGGGTGCTAACGACATTATATTGCAAATGCTGTTTATTTTCTGTCAGCTCTAAACTATGCAGTAAATAACACATTATAAAAAAAAAAAAAAAGAAAAAAAAAAAAAAAAGAGATCCAGAAATAACATTAGGTTAAAATGGAACCATCAATTATCCTCCTTTCTTCAGCTTTTGGAAGATTTCTCTCTTTTTTTTAATTTTTCTTTTTTTTATCTTGAAGCATTTGTGCAGGTTTTTTTTTTCTTTATTCATTAATTGCTTTCTTCTGACTCCTCTTTTCTGCTTCAATGCCCATAAATCAATGTAAAAAAAGATAAAATGCTACTATTACAAAATGAGTGTAAAACCATATTTAAATAATTTTCCTTTTGCACACATTTCCTTCCATGTTGGCTCCAAAAACGTCCACTCCCACTGAGAGTGAGACCACTTTGCCTACCCCAAAGTAGACCCTACCTGTCCCATTTCCAAACCCTCCCAGAGTCACGGTCCCGTAAATTATTTTCTCCTATGCAGCCACAAAGGAGGCTCCGGCACCAACTTTCTCCAACATCAAATATTTGATGTATGGTGATGCCCAGAACATGACTACTTGCACCTGGAGCAGGAGACAGCCCTAAACATTCCCTACCAAAAAAGTGCTCATTTCCAATCAGTTCTTTCCCAGAAGGACATTTGTTGTTGGAAATTTTTGTGTGATTTTAAATTACGAGAGTTTTGGGGATTGGGTTTTTTTTTTCCCCCACACTTTTTGACATTTCCCCTGTGGGAGATGATGGGGCAGGAGCAGGAGGAACTGGCAAGGAAGGAGTGATGAAGGTGAAACGCCTTCTCTTCTCCCCAGACAGACAGAAAGAGAAAATGCAAATTAATTTTAGCTTAAGGAAGAGGGTGGGGGTAGAATTTAGTATTAGTTCTCAGAGTTCCATAAGAAAAAAAAATTAAGACTTTGCAAATTAAAGTGGGGGCAGGGTCCCTCCTTTTGGGCAGCAGGACAGACGTTGCTTGTGGTGAAACTGAGCCAGAAGGTTTGCATCTTGCAGGACCAGGTGCTGGAAGCATGGGACTGCTTGCAGAGGGAGATGCAAAGCATAAGTAGAACAGATTTCCCAACGTTTAGAGAAGCCTGTGTCTTCTGGAGGAAGAAAAAGGGCATTTTCACAGGTCTGTGGCTCTCTAGGGCAGGAGCCCTTGGCTACCCGGTACCTGACAGTGCAGCCACAGCCTCCTGCTGAGCATACAGATGCACAAAACTTACTTTGTGTTAGGAAAAGCTCCACCTTACCGCTTGCAACCCCAATATCAGACCTGGGAAAAGAGATCTGTGGATGTCAGGGTGTAAATTGAATTAATGTTTTTGCATAATTTATGAAAAGGCAGAAAGGACAGAAGTTGCTTTTGCACGGAGACCTGGAGTTTGAGGGGACCTTTGAAGATCAACATCCACATCACAGGTGGGGAAATCAAATATTGCCGACTATCTTAATGCAGACTGGAGCACTTTAGATGCCTCCCTCAACTGCAATTAAAGGATTGAGACACTCACGAAAACAAATCAGGAAAAATGCACTTGTCACTTGAATTAGCTCTGCCTGGAAATTTTTCAAAGTGCTAGGATGAGCAGTGAGCATTTTCATCCGAGTCTGAATGTTTTCAAAACCTCACTAATGTCAGTAATATTTTATTAAGGCAAAAGCACTTCAATAACATTGGTGTTCCCTATTTACCTTTTTCAAATTATTCAATTTCTCCTACAAATAATTTTTTTAAAACTTAGAATCATAGAATCGTCTAGGTTGGAAAAGATCTTCAAGATCATCAAGTCCAACCATTAACCTAGCACTGCCATCCCACCACTAAACCCTGGCCCTAAGCACCTCATCCATCCTTCTTTTAAATCCCTCCAGGGATGGGGACTTGACCCCTTCCCTGGGCAGCCCATTCCAGAGCCTGATAACCCTTTCTGTGAAGAAATTTTTCCCCAATGTCCAACCTAAACCTGCCCTGGTGCAACTTCAGATCATTTCCCCTCGTCCTATCGCCCGTTACCAGGGAGCAGAGCCCGACCCCCCCGGCTCCCCCCTCCTCTCAGGCAGTTGTAGAGGGCGATAAGGGCTCCCCTCAGCCTCCTCTGCTCCAGGCTGAACACCCCCAGCTCCCCCAGCCACTCCTCATAGGACTTGTGCTCCAGACCCCTCCCCAGCTTTGTGGCTCTCCTCTAAATGCATTTCCTAAGAAAAAAAAAAAATAAAATTCCAATTTGAATTGAAGCTGTTCGGTCCTTCTAAAGCAAATGGCTTCCTGGAATTTGTATCACAAAATGTGACTTTTACTCCCTTTGTTTCAGAATGGAAATATTTGAAGCGGCAAAAATTCTTGGCAATTAGTTTTCTGATTGCAATCCAAGTGTAGATTAAATGCCAGCTGATCCCGCTGGCATTAAGACACCAGATCTCTGCCCCGTGAAGATCTCCTATTCATAGTTCAATCAGGATTGCCTTCCTAGGTGCAGGAGACATCAGGAAGGGGAGCATTCCTGCTCTCACACCTGAGATAAAAATGCAGCTTTGCTAGTTGAAAAGTGAACACGTTCTTCCACTGCTAAGTCGTCTCCTGGGAATTTACCATTTTGGTAGCAAGGTGCCCCAAGGAGGTTTGCAAAGACTTCGAGGGGGTTGACCCAGCCCTAGCAGCTTCTCCATCCAGTTGTACCTGTCCAGGGCAAGTTTGTCCTCCTGAAGGGAACAGAAAAATGGTGTTTAAAAATATACCTCAGTGCACAGGTGCCAGGGAGCATCCTCCTTTGTGCATCCATTCTTGGCAAGAAGATGCCAACACCAAGGTGCTCCCCGCTGCTCGCTTCTCTCCTCTAATGATCAAGATCAAAAGGTCGAGGATGCTAAATATTCATCACAAATTGGGGTTGTTTGCACAGAAAATACAGCCTAGCATGTTTTCAACAGTACCTGTCAGCCTTCTTCAGAATAAAAGGAGGGGGGGGACCTCTTCGCAGGACAGAAAGATCAAAAAGAAATCCAGCTGCAAATTACCCATGTGACCACGATATAGATCTTCCTCAAGTCCCCGTTTCTATGACTGGCTCATCACCCTCCCCCTCCATCTATGTTATTTAAGATGAATCCAGGAGGAGTTAAGGTCAAACTCTCTGACCTGTTGGGGCGGAAGATGGGGAATAGTTAGGCTGGTGTTTGACGAGCAGTCAGTACTAATCAGAATAAATTACTACTTCTCATCTGAAGTGCCTTTTCCACAGCTTCTAAGGGTCAGTTACTGTTTTAACTTGGCTTATTCTGCCATGGACAGAACCTGGGATGAGATACGTGCCAGTTCGTCTCAAAACTCAGCACTGCAACGGGCACAAGGCTCAGTCCCAAGAAGTGCAAAATAGATTTTGTGGAAAATCTCTTTTAGGAAAACTGTTTCTTGGGAAATTGTTGACTTTCAAGCACAGTTCTGACAAAAGGGCTTTTGGAGCTACATTTTTCTTCATTTTAGAAACATTTCCAAGTGTTAACTGATGGGGGAACTGATTTTGAAATTAATTTTTATCCCATAAAAGTAGATGAAGTTAAAGACTTGGCAACCAAACACAGCTGCTCCTAAACTGTCTCTGTATTGATTTCAACATGAAATACTTCAACACAAAATATGGAAGATATTCTGGAAGATATGTTGTTTCAATGCATCTCAGATAGCAGCCAGGATGCCTGGGCTGAGTTTTCTTCATTCTTGATCATCCACCCTTTTGGGTTTTTTCTTTTCTTCTTTCCTTTTTTTTTTTTTTCTTTCTTTTCTTTTTCAATCTCCGACAGCTAAAACCTCAGGTACATCTGGGAATCTCCAGCCCAGCACCCAAAGATGGGATCCAACCCATCATCTCTTCATCCTCTTTATGCAAAGGTGCTTAGACATTTTGCTCATTTTTCCACATAGAGAAATTCTAAAACACCGAGTGATCAAAGCAGCGTGTGCAATGGTGCAATCTGTTTCTCATCTTCAGAGACATTTAACTTCCCTGCGTTCTTGACCAAGAGCTAACTCTTCATTCATCAAATTCAGCAGTCATTTCAGTTGATGCAAAATATCTTATACAAGTATATTTCATTTTCTGTGGCCAAATTATTTTTAAAAAGAAAAAAAAAAATCTCTGAGGTGCCTACTGATGCCTTTCTTTTAAGTAAGAAAACCCCGACACTTGTAGGAAAAAAATCTCTGTCTCAGGAATGGCACAACATTGTAGACTATTTCTGGAGTTGCGTTGATAAAGGGGCCGCACTCTGCCCAGTCTGGAGTCAGAGATTCACACGGATGATAACAGAGAGACACACTCAAAGACGCACATGTGTCTACATCCCACACCTTCGGAGGTCACCTATCAAGTGTCTCCAGCCACCTGGGACACTCCTTTCCGTGATCCTGTTACACATCCTTTCAAAGCTGTTACGATAATTTCTCAGCTTGGGACAAAAAAATCTGTGCGAGTTCTTACGCAAACAGTTTGTATCTCCTACAGACCATTAGTTTCTGTATATTTAACTTGAAAAGCATCCCTATCATTTGGATCTCATTCGGTTCATTAAAATCTCATTTTGCCTTCAAAACTGCCAAAATTTCTTGCAATGGAGACCTGGGAGCCTCCTCCTGCATCCTTCCCATCATCGAACGGAACTACAGAAGTACTGCAAGACCTTGTTCTCTTAGAGTTGTAAAGTAGTAATTCGGTATTTTTGCCCGACTTGCATTTAAAAATATGGAGGCAATTGAGAATACTTTCAAATATTTAAAGCAGGAGTTTGAAAACAATATTCATAGATCATCACTCTGTTCTGCCATGCAACTGCATTAGCACTGTCTGGGGAATATTCTTCGTCTATCATATTTTTGATCATGAGCTTTTCTATATAACTATAGCTGTTTGCATTTCTTCATCAAAAGAATAGCGTTCAGAAAATGGTTATATTTTCTCCTTGTTGACTCTGGCCTTAAAGAACGCATCTGAAATTGCTCTTTCTGCAGGCAATGATGCCACATATCTTCCACTGTCCCTATCACCTGTCTTCTCTGTAAGGTGATTAACTCTATGATCACTATAAAAATGTTTTATTTAGTGGATAATTGTAAGTACTGGTATCTACCGTTTCCAAATCTCTTGCTTTATTATCCTTGTTCAAGAAGGTCTTAATATTTAAGTGATTTACTGATCACTTAAAATGCCAGCCTAGCCATTAGGAGGTGCATTTCACTATGCATTGCCTAATTTTATAGTACATTATTTCTTTATAAACAGACACATTACTCTGAAGCATTAATTAAACCTCTTTGCCCATTATGAACTCCATTTGGAAGACAACAACATAACCAACTGCTTGCCTTGATGGATGGGTCTGCAACTCCACGTTTTGGCTCACACCAAAGAGCTTCCCAAAGAGCAGTGCTACCGGGAGCGGGGAACATTATGCCATGGAGAGCAGTGATTTGTGGAAAGAAAGCAGCTGATGAATAATACATGGCATTTGCACTTCAGCAACCCAGTTTGCTGAACTATTTTGCATCAATAACCTGGTACTAAAAAGCTCTGTTTATTATTGCAAGCCTCTAAGGCTTTTTGAAATAGAATTACATCAGGCACATTTATAATACTTAACGTTTGGAGCAAACTGCAGCTTGTTACATCACTGGAGAGACTCCTCACCCAGAAACTTCTCTTGAACACATGCCTAGAGTGGCTTTGAGGCTTTTCACATTTCCACCACAAAGACATGACATTTAGAGCAAACGTAGAGCAGTCCATCCACCACCCCCTTGCTTTTTGCCAGTGCTCCTGGACTGGAAGCTCATAGGGCACAAGAACTCAAGATCCAGGCAGACAACCCCAAAAAGCCCTCAGTAAGCAGAGCTTGTCTTCAGATCAGGCTTTCTACACAGGAGAGATTAATTCAGCCTCCCCATCCGCTCCTAGCACCGTCACCCCCGTCACTACAGACGCTCTTGAAGGCTGCTTGTTTCTTACAACATTGGTACCCATCCCACAGTCTCTGCACCAGGGTCACCCCCCCGTTTTCCAACATTCATGGACTCTAAAGGCTGGAGGAAGCCCCAACCTCTGTGCCTGACCCCTCCAAAGTGACGCAATGACATGTTGCTCCGGAGCATACCCTGCTCCTCCTCTTTCTGATTTTCAGTCCGAGATAGTCGGATTTACAAGACGGCCTGCAAAGAAATAAAATTCCAGTTCTCATTACTGATTCTGCTGAGTATTTCAGTCTTTACATATTTTGCTCTCAGGTGTGCACAGCCTGAGCTGTTGTCACAGCCAACTCCCTCCTGCATCGCTTCGGAGGCCATGACAGCCACTCCACAATTCAAGCGTTCAGGACAGCGTCGTGCCCCACTGTGTCTTAACATCCCCACTTAAAAGTCAACATTTACCAGCAGTAACCCTGCAGACGTAAGCACAGATGTTCCCTATATTTAGGATGGGAAATAACGGTGGTTTCTCAGGTACCACTGCGTGAAGCTGACTGGGAAATGATTTAACGGTTCTCATTATAACTGGAAAAAAAAAAAAAAAGCCAAAAAAAGCTATTAAAGGTTGTAGGAGAAGTGCTGTCACAGTTGGAGGACTCTTGGCTGAGCTGAACCAAAGGCCACCTCACGGGGATTCGATTTATGATGAGCACAGACAAGGCCAGGAACAGCAGCACACGTGCCAGCCAACAGAGATCGGTGCCACGCATCAAAGGCAAAGCAAATCTTGACATCCACTCGTTGGAAACTCCACAGCCACCCAGGGCACCCTCATCCTCAGCCCGCGGAAAGCAGCTCGGATGGTTCCCTGTTATCGGAGCTGTGCCACGTCTCAGCAACACCAGGAGCTCCACACAGACCTGGAAGAAACACAAAAATGCATGAAAACACAAAGGCAATGCAAGAGAGCTGGCAGCTCACGTTGCTTTCCAGCTATCTGCAGGCACCAGAAGAAATGAGCTGACAGAGAAGGATGCGCTGGCAGGGCTTGATGCAGACCTTAAAGGAGGAGGCTGAACTTTTTCCTCTCACAGCACCGAGACGCGTGCGTGGAGCACACAAAAGCCACCCCACCACCTTCCTCGCCATCCTCATTTCCTTGGGTCCGGGTGCAAGATCGCTGGCTGGAGCGTATTCACAAATAAACCCTCGTAGCATGGCAATCTCCCCAGCCGCCAAGGGAGCTCATTTGGATTCAGCAGGAGAGCTACAAAAACGGCTGCGGAAAGTGATAGTTCAGGAGGGAGTTGGAGGCTTGGAACAGAGATAATGCTGTGGGGACATTCATCTTCTGGCGATGGGAGGAAAACACGAGGGAGGAGAGCCAGACTGCCGCAGAGGAGGACAGAGCTGCTCCACTTCTCCCAGTCCCTCCCACGCTCACCCCCAACTGGTCAGACCCACACCAACAACCGATAACCCTTCCAGCAGCCCAAATCTCCCTCCAACCCCCCTAGTACATACAACGTACCACATCAAAACAACCTAAGCAGAATAAAACTACGCTCCCTGGTTTGGGGGGGGGGGGGGGGGTTCTTGAGCTCTGTGCTTATGATGCAAAAAGCCTTCAAATCATAAATTGCAGTCCTGTTTCATCAGTTACATAATTACTCTGCTACCACTAATTAGCAGCTGACTGTAAACATAACTTTTATCCCAGAAGACATCCCCTGTTCGGAGCGCAGCTGAAGATGCAGGTCGGGCACTGCTCTGGCGCCCAGTCCAGTGCGCTTAATAATCCTCGGGACTGGTCTTCCTATATTCAGAAGCCGTTCCAGTGGCAAGCCAAGAAAAACCCAGAGGAACGTTCAATTTGAAATTAGGAGGAAAAGCAAATGCTTAGGGAAAATATGCTCAGCTGGCCAAAAAAAAAAAAAGCTTACCTGGGCCAAACAGCGACGAATTGCTCCCACCGCTGTCAGACTTGGGGAGACCTTTTTAGCAGCGGTAGAGGAGCGCACTGAAGAAATGCCACATTATACTCAGCAGAAAGATCTGAGACTGATGCAATTAAATCCCTAAAGGTCTAAGGGTAAATGCAGCTGCAGTAATGAAAGCGAAGAGGGTGATCCAACTCCAGATAATTAAAAGTCCATTTTGATGCCAGTAGGGTCAGAGTCCAAAAATGGAAACCTGGATCATACCTGCACCCAGGAAATGGAAGGACGGTGGGGAAGGTAGCAAGGCAACATCAGGGATGGGGCCAGCCTTCCCCAAAAACAGCCTCACCCCCAAAGCATCCCCTTCCATGAGGCCCCGCACCGAATGCAGGATGGGGGGCCAGGTGGGAGGAGATCTGCAGGCATCTCATACCACGGAGAAGAAGCGATGTTTGAGTGGCAATGACAGAGATCCCACAAAAGCCATGCAGCTTCACACCACCAGCCAACACACCGAGAAGAGCACAACTCTCCGCAGCACACGACGACTGACTGCAGAGCAAATGGTTGACACGGAGAAGCTGCTTCATCCCTAGAGACAGATGCTAGAGGGCTCTCATCAAGCCAAGGCAGCGACCCCGTGAGCAGGGCTCGTGGCAATGCCTGCAAGGGGAACAGCTTAGAAAGGCGTTTAGCAGAGGAGAGGGGCCAGGAGTATCTTTCTAATCAGACATTTCAATCACAGATGCATAACTCCAAAAATTTCCTGTGAAGTTCAATGTAACTGCAAAAGGTAGGTATTGTTTGCTACACAAAAATTAAAATAATAGATTACCTTAGCACCGCTCAAGAAAAAAAACAGTGTAGTTAAGGGTCCCGGTAGCTGGATGGAAGCATTGCTTGAACATCCTGAATTAACCATTAACCAAAAAACTGGAGTATTAAACTTCCCAAGCAACTTGCTGAACAGCAGCCACTGTAAGTTGAGTTTCAAAAGGAGCTCCAGAGCACGAAGACTCATTTTCATCTCCATCAAAAGCTGGGAGGCTTCGTCATTGTACAAAGGTGACAGTCTAGGAATTGAGCAACTGTAATTTCATTTCAAGGAAAGAACAGGTTAAACAGCATTGCTGGGTTTGGCACAAGTTTCCAGGAGAGGTTTTTTTGTCACTGCATGAAGGGGCTCAGCCAGCTCTTGCATGTCCTGGTGCCCTGGATAGCAAGGTCAACCCGTTTTCAAGAACCGCAGGAACCTGAACGCCTGCTTCTCCCAGAGAGACTTTATCCTGGACTTACACTCCAAAGTTGATTTCTAGGCTGAATTTAAAGCAATGCCAGTAAAAATTAAGATATTAATAAGAGAAGATTGCTTCCACTGCAAAAGGGCATTTTCATTGAACTAATGAAAACCAGAGGGAAAATCCTTTCTCTACCTGAATCAAAGTTTCCAGCCAAACTGCAAGTGGATTATAGGGATGTCACTGAGGATTAGTCATTTGTGACCACTGCAAGGAAAGCAAGTCATACAAATCACCCCCTTCTTCCCCAAACAACGCCGTGGGGTCTTCCCTCCCCTCCTGATGGAAACACAAGGTCATGGAACCAAATGTGGCAGCGTTTTGGACAGGGAGGTCTGAAACCCCCAGGGAGACCCACACCAGCCCCAGCCCAGACCTGCCCCTCACCAGGCTCCTCTGCAGGGGCTGCAAACCCCTGCAGCAGATTGAGCTCAGATCTGCAGTTTGGGTTTCCTCCCAAAACTCCCTCCAACATTCACGAGCACAGGGAGCGGACCCTGCATTAGGATTCTCGACGTTCCCGGAGCACGGCTCCTGAAGCCACCGCTCCGAGAAGGGCAGTTGCTGCTATCGGACAGTGGTTTGAATATCAAAGGCACTCAAGAGACCGGCCGAGCGCAGACCGAAGAGGGTGGATGCCTCCAGCTAGAGCACTGATCTTTTTTTTTTACACCAAGCGTGATGGCAATGATTAATGAACCAACTTTGCCGCCTGCTACAGCCTCCTCTCAGAAGGTGCGTGATCACAAGACGGAGCTTTCCAAGTCAGCTCTGAGGTCAAAAAATGAAACATCCTGAAATACCAGTAAAAAGCCATTTTCTCTCCCCTTCAAGAATTCAACATCTAGAAAAAGGCGCAGCAAAGGGTTGTCCACAGCAAGGCTCGCAGTCTATACTTAGACTAATTATTTGCATCTTAACTACATTGCAAACCTACAGAGAAAACCAACCTATTTCCCCATCTGAGGTTTTATTTTATTAATGAAAGCGCTACCAAAAGAATGACATGTTTATTTTAATGCCTCCATTCCCCCAATTTATACAGCACAGCCACTTAGGCACCGCGTAGATCTGCAGATCAGCAAATGCACCTTGTTAGTGTGCATACGCAATTCATACACGCAGGCAAAAGCACTAACTAGCTTGATTTGCTGATCAGCAGATTTGTAAGTTATTTAAATGACTGTACAGCTCTAATTCATTAAAACAAATTTAATGATTTTTCCCATCAGCATTTTCATACAATCCCTCCCTCCCCTACGGAAACAATGGCTGTAGGGAGCGGTAACTCAATAGCATTAAACCTCGGCCAACAGGGAGCTGTGGGATAAAGATTTCATCTTGCAGGAAAGAAGCAATCCCTGAACCACCTGTACCCAGCCAGAAGCACCGGCAGGCAAACGCGGACCCCGCACGCAGCTCAGCTCCACCACCATCTGCCAACTTCTGCAAGGAAAGCCGCGTACCTGCTTTCGAAGATGCATCCCCCAGCTCATACGCTGCTTTATATTCTTCTCCGTTCCTTGCATGCCCTGCTCAAACTCCTTTTCAAGCTTATTCTCCTCCATCAAACCTCTAAAATTCTATATTCTGAGTGCACAGCTCCCTTCAAATATACAACTTCAGGTGGTAATCTTAGCCTTCAACCATTTACCACCGGTATATAAAGTATCATAGAATCATAGAATCATAGAATGTTTTGGGTTGGAAGGGACCCCTAGAGGTCATCGAGTCCAACCCCCCTGCAGTCAGCAGGGACACTGCTAACTAGATCAGGCTGCTCAGAGCCCCATCCAACCTGGCCTTGTAAAGTATCTATCACTTATTTTGTGTGAGCAATGTAGGGGGGGGACCCAGAGCCTCGCTGAGCTCCAATGAACTCGCATCAAAAAGCAGAAGATGATGAAAAGGGTAAAAGCTCCATAAGGGAAAGCTACAGCTTCCCAAACAGGCAGGCGGCAACTCTGCAACGAGGGAAGCGGTGCCATGTACAGCAACTGTCAGGAAGGGGGGTTCTTCCCCAGAAAAAAAAATTTTAAAAAATTAAAAATGCAGACACTGAAGATAACAGTAGGAAATGGGAAGACATTCTCCTTAAATTGTGGTTATAATTTCCTCTGCTTTGATTTGTCTCCCTCACTTCTCCAGATATATTTCCCCAAAAAAATAAGAAGGTCAAAAGTTTTGAACACAGAAAAAACATTTATCACATCAGAATCCTTCCTCAGAAAACTTCACTTTTTGGCCAATGCAAACTAAAAATAGCAAAGTGGTCTCGTTTTCTTCTACATCTTCATGTGAGCTCTGCCTGAGGCTGCTCAGCATGGCAGCACCTTCCAAGATGTCCCCCAGCAGAGCTCTCCTTGGGAACTTTGAAGTGTTTCAGGCCAGACCGGGGCTGTTTTACCCATTTCACAACCAGGACCTCACCAGGACCCCTCCAGGCCACCTCTGCACGATATGTATTCCCACAGGAGCAGGATGCCTGTGGCCCTCTTGGCCACCTGGGCACCCTGTTGGCTCATATTCAGCTGCCTGTCAACCAACCCCCCCAGGTCCTTTTCCGCCGGGCAGCTTTCCAGCCCCTCTGCCCCATGCCTGGAGCGTTGGGTGGGGTTGTTGTGACCCCAGGGCAGGACCCAGTGCTTGGCCTTGTTGAACCTTGTACAGTTGGCCTCAGCCCATGGATCCAGCCTGGCCAGGTCCCTCTGCAGAGCCTCCCTACCCTCCAGCAGATTGACACTCCCACCCAGCCTGGTGTCATCTGCAAACTGACTGAGGGTGCCCTCGATCCCCTCGTCCAGGTCATTGACAAAGATGTTAATCACCCTGAAAGCAGTGGTTTGCAAGAGGATCATGCACTTGGTGAGCACGGGTACATCTCATCCCTCCCACAGCTCACTCACAAGCTCACCTGCCCCACCCAGGCTGCTTCTGCTCATCTGATGCTCCATCTCCCTGGGCTCATCGCATCCTCCCCAAAGGACTAGTGTCCGGGGTAGGGCCAGGTCTCGCACTCACGTTGGTATTTCCTCAGGCTGCTCTGGAGTCTTTGGAGAAACCAAAGCCAATGCCACTTCCCAAGCCATACCCTCAGGCTGCCTGGCCACGACATCCCACCAAAGTCACCCCAAGATGGGCAGTGGGTCCTCAGCCCCCTCCCTTTCTCCAGCTGAAGCCCATAGTTCCACCCAGCCATCTGTCCCCTCACAATTCCTGCTGCCACTCGGATGATCTCCACAGGGAAGGACACATCCACACATGCCTTTTGCTTATCACAACCCAGCTGGGATTTGCAGTAGGCTGTGCCTGGCCTGTACCCACCATGTGGGCTTCAGCTGTCACCTTCAAACCATCACTCACAGACACAGGTCACAGTTGGATCTCCTGCTGTGGGACTCCTCTCCCATGTTCTTCAGCCAGCTCCTGCCTTCAGCCTTGCTCTGGATTACAGGATCAGCTTATCTTTCGTAGCCTCAAGCACCTCCCACTGATTTTTCCTTAATTGCTCCAGAAGAAGCTTCACCTGCTGCTGCACAAGAGGTGGCACAAAGAGCATTTTGGCCATTCCCAGAAATAACAAATGTGACCTGTGGTCACCAGGGAAGGAAGAAGGGCAGGGAGGTGCCTGCCCAGCATTGATGCATTTGGGAACTGGCCACATGGGAGTTGCTGAAGCAGGAGGTGAGGATGAGCAGTGGCTGGTTGGGTGAGCTCATGGGACTGAGAGGTCCTGGAGAGGTGGTATGGGATAGAAAAGTGGAGGGTGCTTGTGGGATGGAATCCTCAGCATCAAGTTGGAATTGCCACACAAGCAAAGGCAGAAAACCACCCATCCCCATGGGACCACAGCCCCAGCCCACGTGGCCAGCAGGGACTCACCATAAAGACAGCAGGGTGTTGTGGGCTGGAGGAGTGCAGGGAAGCAGCAAGCTCCTGGTAGGACAGGGGAGAGGACCTGGCCAGCACAGGGGGAACCGTCAAAGACAAAGAAAGCATTTCCATTGTTTTACAACCAGTCCAATTTTGAAAGTAAGGGGAGAAAATGCAATGATTTAACCCATCGCATTAGAGAAGTCTACAAAGGTTTCTCTTTGATGGATTTTATGACCGTTCCCTTGGAAAGGCTGGAAACAAGTCGAGCTTCACACAGGAATGACAGCTCTGCGCATGGTGGCTTTCAGCAGCTCCTCTGCAACAAGCAGTGAACCAATGAAAGGGCAACATTTGGCCAAGATTTGATTTCCAATACCTCCATTTGGCAGATATCCAGACAAACCAGATAGATAAATACCAGTAAAGGACACTTAAACCGGCCTTTGCATAAGCAGCTATACCTTGTGTGCAGATGGCATTTTAAGTTGGCTTATTTTTAGCCTGAAGAAGAGAAGACTGAGAGGGGATCTCATCAACGTGTACAAAGGGTGGATGTCACAAGGATGGAGCCAGACTCTTCAGTGGTGCCCAGTGCCAGGACAAGGGGCAATGGGCACAAACTGAAGCAGAAGAGGTTTCAGTTGAATATGAGGAAGAACTTCTTGACTGTGAGGGTGCCCGAGCCCTGGCCCAGGCTGCCCAGGGGGGCTGTGGAGTCTCCTTCTCTGGAGATCTTCAACCCCCGCCTGGACGCTGTCCTGTGCCCCCTGCTCTGGGTGAGCCTGCTTGGGCAGGGGGGTGGGATGGGTGAGCTCCAGAGGGCCCTGCCAACCCCTGCCATTCCAGGATTCTGGGGTTCACTTGTTCTCCAGCACAAAGTGGGAAAACTGCAAGGGAAGTAGGTCTGCATTGAGCAGGCAGGGTCTTGGGGACCCGCTAAACCCATGAGTTAAACCCAGGTTAATGTACGCCTTGGCACAAACATATTACAAGATTTTGGCCAGCTATTTTGGTGCCTTCAAATGGGCTGAATGCCCACCTGTGCCCTGCCTCCTTCCCTGCTTCAGCCCTCTTACCTACAGCTATAAGGCTGCAGACTTTCTCCCTTCCCTTTAATTTAGTAACCAGTTTAATTTAATTACCAATTTAATTTATTGGATGACATCAGCTACCCTCACAGACATCCCCACCGCAAACCTCACCCAAATGCGTGCAAAGTCAGGATGTGAAACAGTTTTGCAACTCCCAAGAAGGGAAGTTCCCAGCCAGATCAGGGAGAATATTCATGCACTAAAAGTGGGCGAAGTGTTCTGATAACTACTGAGGGATTCCTCAGCACAGGACGTGATGTATCAGCACAGCTGGTGGTACAGGCACTGCTCAGAGACTCATTCCACAGCTCCCCACGCCCTCTTTGATTTGCTAAGAATCATAGAATCACCTCGGTTGGAAAAGACCTTTAGGATCATCAAGTCCAACCATTAACCTAGCACTGCCATCCCACCACTAAACCATGTCCCTAAGAAAGGGAGCAGGCACCTTGCAGACATTCATTTATGCAGAATATAAAAAAAAAAAAAAAAAATAGGGAAAAATACCCACTAGAAGGCAACAGAGCAGCAAACAGTCCAGACACAGACTCTGCAGCAAGAAGGTGCGAGGCAGGGAAGCCCCACGCACGTTTTGCTCAGGGTTGAGCCCCAGCAAGCACAGCTCAAGAAGAAGGTTTCCATGTGTGGAGCATCACCAGGCTTTAGGTCCAACCCGAATCACCAGCATTTCTTTTGCACTTCTTTTTAAAACAAGCATTCAAGTGAGCAGAAGCACTATAGCTGGTTATGCGTCGCTGTTGTGAAATGCATTAAGCCATTTGATTTAAATAAACGATGCAATTACAATTATACATATTAAACATGACTGCCCAGCGTACAGCGAACCACCAAACAGCATGTTTCAGAAAAGCTGCTCTGTCAGCTTACGCCAGGCTAGATGAATTAACCAGACACACTGAGTATTTCTAAGGGGAATCACAGATGTGGTACGTTCAAGTGTCCATCTCTATTAATTCAGCCATGCTTTGATTTCCCCCTTCATGCCAGAAAACGGGATTCCTGCAATGGAAGGCACAGAGCACATTGGCAGACACGAACCTCCCAGCGCATACGCATCCCTCGTACAAGACACGCTGCTAATGATGAGCGTGGAAAGTCTCATGGCATCCCTCCACTGTCAAGTCACTCCATCCTTTTTAGGTGCTGATGTGCAAGAGACATCACTTGGATACAGATAAATAAATAAAAAAAAGTAACTGAAGACACATTCACAGAATCATAGAACAGTTTGGGTTGGAAGGGACCTTCAAGATCATCTCGTTCCAACGCCCTGCCATGGGCAGGGACATCTTCCACCAGACCAGGTTGCTCAAAGCCCTGTCCAAACTGGCCTTGAACACTTCCAAGGATGGGGCAGCCACAACTTCTCCAGGCAACCTGTGCCCGTGCCTCACCACCCTCAGAGTGAAGAATTTCTTCCTTATATCTAGTCTGAATCTCCCTCTTTTAGTTTAAAACAATTATCCCTTGTCCTATCACTGCATGCCCTCGTAAAAAGTCCCTCTCCATCTTTCTTGTAGGTCCCCTTCAGGTACCGGAAGGCTGCTATAAGGTCTCCCCAGAGCCTTCTCTTCTCCAGGCTGAACAACCCCAACTCTCTCAGCCTGTCTTCACAGGAGAGGTGCTCCATCTTTGTGGCCCTCCTCTGGACCCACTCCAGCAAGTCCACGTCCTCCTTATGTTGGAGGTCCCAGAGCTGAACACAGGACTCCAAGTGGGGTGTCACGAGAGTGGAGTAGAAGGGGAGAATCCCCTCCCATCATGACTTCTCAAATACAAGTAGTAGCTTAGCAATTTCATCCACCAGTTCCCCCAGGACCCATAGATGCATCTTATCAGGTCCCACAGACTTGTGCGCCTTCAGGTTCCTTAGATGGTCTCGAACCTGATCTTCTCCTACATTCTCCTTCTGTCCCAAATATCAGATATGAGCAAGAGCAAATTTTTTCAAATGTTCTGAACTTTGCAGAGTTGCATATATAGATATACAGTACAAACCCCCCTGAACTAATGCACCAGCTTCCTGCAGACTAAAACCAGAAAAAAAACAAACTTATACCATACATTTATACTGGACTCTTGCTACGTGTTTGCTGTTATTGGGTGAGGGAACGTTGTCCCCGCAGTCAGAACAGGTTAAGCCACTTAGAAAATTTTGGGATGCTCTTCTCAGCCCCAAAGCAGTCAATTCCCACACTGAGAAAATGTACATGGAACTGCTGCACGACACTTTGCTCTCCAAATTACTCAGGAGCTGCGCTCAGAGCACATCCGTTCCTCCGTGCAAGGATGGGAACAGGCACGACCGCAAGTGCAGAGGAAAGGTCCTCTTAAATTTGCTTTGAAAAGCATTTGTCAGGTTTCATAGTCAGCTGAATCATCAGATATGATTTTAGCAGAGAAACAGAGTGATGAGGACTGGCCGATTCAGGCATTTTCCTCCTCGGGAATCCTCGATGAGAACAATTTTTCTTAGCAATATGATGCTTCAGTGTCACCCGTAGCCCCTTTCCTCCATCAGACAGTGACAGTCCCAGCCAGGGGTGTCCCAGGACTTGGGATCACAGGGATTCTTCTAATTCCCCCCTTCAACATAAAAATACATTTCCGAAGAGCGCAGCTATTTCCAAACACGCCCCTGACACCGGGAGCACGGAAAACGCAGGAGCCGCTGCAGGGCCCATTAATCAGGGACTCCAGCACTGCGAGGGCTGTAATCAGAGAAGAAAACATCAGAGAAGAGTTTCTTGTTGCTTTTGGTAGTCCGTGGAAAATGGTCAAAAACCCCAATGAACCAGCTCATTTTCAGCTGCTTTAATGAATTTTTTGTTCTTTTCTTCTGCAGGCAATTTCTTCCTCTGGTGGAATGGCTCTTCTTGCTCCATTCAATAATTTCAACATTTCTGAGACAGATGTTTAATAAATAAGGAAACCCCAGAGTTTGCTTCTTCCTACAGCACAGGATAATTGTACCGCAGCCTTCCCTGCATCAGTGCCTATGGAGACCTCTCCCAAAACCAAGGCCAACAAACTCTTCATGAGATCGTTTGCAAAGTGCAAATGAGACACAATGACCATTTGCAACGTCCAAATGAGACACGGCAGCTGCTTTTCACCATTTCTGCCACGAAAAGGCCACGCAGCGTTTGCTTCAACCGGCCGGTTAGGGCAGAGCCAGCGTGAAGCACCAGGCTTCCCGCAAAACATTTGCCCTCCTGTTTCTGCAACACAAGGATCTAAACCCAAAAGCTCTCCAGAAATCCCTCCTTAGACACCGTCATCCCCTGCACAAGTCCTGAGCAAAACCAACCGCCTTGCTTTGTGAGTGACCGTAAGCCTCCAACAGCACATTTCTGAGCAGCCGTAGAAATAAATAGCAATAAAATGCCAGCAGCTTTTGTTGTCCTGTTTGGTTAGGGTTTTATTTTGCCTCGTGCTCCATCTGTGTCGCTTTCCTATTGCAGCGCTCCCAAGCAGCAGCATGTCAGCTTGTTATATTTAGGGGGAGAAAAAAAAAAAAAAAAAAAAATGAGCAGCCTCTCTGGAATTCTTTCATTTGCCATTTTATTATTATTGAGAGCACCTACTTCCAGATGGAAATGCAGATTGGCACGAACTGCGAGCCTTCACCACTACCTTCTGTTCACTCCTGCTTTGCCAGGAAAGATTATGTCCCCGGACAAGCTGGAACTTCACGCCAATGGCAGATAGTCCCATTGAATTAGTCTTTCCCAGGTTCATTTTAGCAATTTGCATTAAATTTTGCCATTTGTTTACACAACCCGTGGCCTGGGTCTGTCAGATCTATATATACCATCCTGCATTAGGGTGTTGTAAGATTTTTTTTTTTTAATGAAGAAATAGGATATTAAGATTCATTTTAGACAAGTGCCTTGACAAAAATATCATCGCACTTCTTTTCCATAAGGGACATTCACGTGCCATCCCCTCGTGGCAGCAGCGGAATGAGAGCACTTTGCAAAGCAAAGTTTAGTTGAACTAAACCCACCCTGATTTCAGCCTGGCATTCCAAATCCCAGTAATTACCACAGCGTATTTCACCGTCCCCCGGTGCATTGCACAAATTGAAAAACATATTTCCATCTCCCAACCCTAAGTATCCTCCCTAATAGCCAACAGTGAAAATAATCATCGTAACACGGCGGCAAGACCAACGCTTCAACATCTTGTGCAAACAAGTGGAGAATCCAACTCAATCTTAAAGCAACTGGACTGAGAGACTCAAATCTAAAAAAAGGTAAAACAGACAGAGAAGTATAGCCAGTTGCCATGGCAACGGCGAGATATGAAAGCAAGAACTGATGGAACCTTTACAGTTATTTAAATGCTTATTATAGCATTATGCAAAGTGGCTGAGTAAAGAAAGCAGAGAGGTTAACGTACTTATAAGAAAAACAGTCATTGCAGGATGAGCAAGGTAACAATTTATAAGTCAGAAATAAGGCCTTGTTTAAATTGAGCCATTTGAAATAATGACATAATTATGCCCTTTTAAATTAACAAGGGAAATTTGTTTTGAAGAGCAGAGAAAGGAGGGATCTCTCGTTGGGCCACAGCGTTGGGTGCGAAATCGTTTCTCTACCGAGAACTGCACAAGTCCTCCTCCAGCATCGCATCTTCCTACCCCTCAGTCCCAGCCATCCCTGGGCTCCAGGGAAATGGCTCAGGGGCAAGACCTGAGCCATACCAGAGTCTCACGGTGGTCCTTTAGCTTTGCAGCATCTCCCATTTGGATCCCCTCCCCTTTTTCATTCCAGTAGATGCTCTGCTCTGAGCAGTGGGGTGGCACAAGATGGGCATGGTCATACATAAGGATGAAGCAGAGATTTGGAGCCAGGACTTCCCCTGAAACTCAGATTTGGTGCAGAAACAAGGTATTGCCACCCACAGATAAAAGCAAATCAAGGCACATCAGAGAGCAAGTTCTGCATCCACAAAGATCTACCATGTCCCCCTGTCCCAAAACATTCACCCACCCCCTGCACAAGCTACATGGTGCTCTGCCTCTACCTCTTGCGGGGCCAGAAGGATTTATCATCCTTCCTCCTGTGAAAAAAAGGAAAAAAATTGAGACTTACCTCTTCTTGCCCGTAATTCACCCCATGCCTGGAGAAGGGCTGCCTGGTGTGGACTTTTCTCAGGAGAGGCTGATGGGAGTCGAGCAGAGTAAATCCCATTACAGTCGTGCTCAGGCCTTTGGGCTCGGCTGCTTCCTATAGTCATTTGTCAAGTGCTTTTCATCTGAAACATGATTCTGGGATTCAATTACTTTATAAAGTCAATATTTTAGGTCACAGCTTATGCATCAACAAAGACATCTCCAGGGATTAGAGTTTAGTGTGGTGGAGCTCTAAGTAATGTTCCCTGCACTGCTCCAGCTAAAAAAGTCAATAAGGTAGGTTTGTTTCCCCCACATTTCACTCTCAGAAGCTGCAAAATTATTGTTCACTCCTGTAAATTTAAACCATCGAGAAGGAGCAAACGTTCCTGGCTTCATTATTTCCAGAGAGATAAAACAGGATTGCTCCACTGCCTCTTCTCCATGTTCTTGGCAATACTTTCCTCCTGCTGAGCTAATAAACAGGCACGGGTCAAGCAATTCACTCCGGATGGGGTTTGCCCATGCAAACGGCCAACATGAGGTCTAGAGCATCGCTTAACCCCCTGTGCAGAGGTGGATTTCTGGTATCAGAGATGGATTTTTGGTATTGGAGAGTCCTCAGTCTACCTCAATTTTCTAAACCTCCCACCAAGGCGGTGCTCAAAACGTATTGTTAGTACCAGCAGCGTATTTCTAAACCCAGTGAGAATGAACCCTAAACATGAGGCAGGCTGCACATGCACCTGATAAAACAGAAGGCGGTGCATTTTGGGGTAGGTTCTGAAATTAGCTGAGGTCTCCCAGGTACCTGCTAGAGGGGCCAAAGATGACCCAAAGTCAAAGACTATAAAAACCCGAAGCGTTTGGGCACAGCAGGGAGAAAGGAGCCATGCTGAAGACCAAACTTTACACAAGAAATCAGAGCACAGGCATAAGGCAGCCCGAGTGAAAGGTAAATGCTTTCATGAGCTGGACTTGGAGAGAGACTTCCAACAGCTCTGGCATCATAGAAAGCGCTGGTAAGAGCTGACCTGGGATGCTGTGCAATCCAGACCACACAGCCAAAAAGAGATGGCCTTGACCTGGAGCACGAGGGAGGCTGAGACCCAAAGGGGAGCCTCAGAGTTTGGTTCCTCTACCCTTGCTGAGGGCAGCCAGCAAAGGAAGAGGGGGAAAAAAACCCAACTATTTAGACCAAAAGACAATGTTATCAAGGGGAAAATATCAAGATAAGCTGCTCACAAACACAGCCAGGCTAGAAACTGAAGAAGTTTCTAATGATCAAAAGGAGAAAGTCTAGGAGAGCTTTGTAGAGAGGGGTAGGAGGGAAGGAGAACATCTGCCTGGGGGTTGGGTGGCTCCCAGTGGGTTAAGGAAAGGCAGCCAGGGCAGCCATGCTACAACAGCAGAGAATGGGAGCTGGAGCCTCCCACCCTCTGCTCCAATATTTCAGGCTTTTTTACTAGGCAATACAAATACAATTCTTCAGGGGTTTAATTAAAGGCTTCAGGCAGTCTAAAGGAAAAAAAAAGTTTCATGTTTCATTTGGGATAGGGACTTTTTCCCTCCTTATTATGAAACTTAGCTCAATACTAAATTAAATATTTCTCTTTTTTCCCCCTTCCTGAAATCATCCAAACAGTAAATTTTGAGTCTCTGTTTAACAGGCTATCTATTGATCTTTGCCAAGGCCACAGCACTTCACAAATCTCTACAGAAGCCAGAAAAGCATCCAAAAAAAAAAAAAAGTTAATACAACTCAGATCACTTTCCAAGAAAAACTTCCAAGCCCAGAACTGTGTTTCCAGCAAACAGACCCTGCAGAAGCGAGAGTGCTCAGCGCTCACCAAAGCACACCAGGACCACGGTGCTCAAGATGGTCCAGGAGCAGTTATCTTGGTGCACAAATGCATCCATTGCAAACCCAGGACTCTCCCACAGCCTTATCAGGCATTGCAAGCACTGCAATACCTTCCACACCAAAGCCAGCAGCTCAAAGCTCTGCCAACACCCACCATGAATGACCTCTACAAGCAAACAGAACCTCAGGACTCCATCAGGACCTTCTGCTCCATCAAGACAGTGCAAGACCTAATCCCAGGGTGCTGAGCTGTAACTTGCCCCAGGCAGCCAGGACGTGCTTTTGTCCCATGCCTGCTGGGCCAGCATTTCTGGGTTTTGGCTAGCACCAACAGCCCTGGCTCTCCTGCCTTGCAGCTCAATAAGGAAGAAGAGGAGCGATGAAGACACCTTTATGCTTTCAGCAAAAGGAGGAAAAGCTACATCGAGAGAACCCATCAGGTAGATTTAGTTTAGGCTCATTAGAAAGTGAAAACAAGTGTGGCCAGTTAACTGAGCAGCTAATTGCGATAACACAGCGTGGGCACCTTAATGGGATTGTGTCAGCTGTGGTTAGGGCTAAATCACCTCCGGGGGCTGGGGAGAGTATCGTGGGCACGACTGAGGGCAGGCAGTGGGCACCCACCCAAAATTCCCCCAGCCCCAAACCAGCTCCAGCAAGGAGAGATGGTGATCCCCAGCCCCTGC
Organism: Butorides virescens; assembly: GCA_017310255.1. NCBI lineage: Eukaryota > Metazoa > Chordata > Aves > Pelecaniformes > Ardeidae > Butorides > Butorides virescens. The sequence goes on along the minus strand of JADKXX010010378.1, from coordinate 11,272 downwards.
AATGGGTCTTTGTGTGGTTTTCAGGGGTGCTTTCGCAGCTTGTTATCACCAAACACTGAGGGAAGGCTGTTCAATAAACAGAAGTTAGTAAAATTAGAAGATTTACCACCAGATAGCAGAAACAACCTCCTTAGACACTCTCTACCCATTGATAAGGTTTGATAAAGCTGTAAGCTTCACAGGCATTTTCTGGCAAATGAGCCATAAAATAGGATAGTTTAAGTATTATCCCTAAATGGTAAACCTTCCAATTATGCTTGAAGAAAAATTACTATATCCTGCTAATTATAGCATCCATGGCTTGGATTTGTTTGAAGAGAAGCTCACTTCATTTAAAATAAACACCAACTTTGAAGGCAAGACAGGGGGGTGAAAAAAGAAGGAAAATGAGAAATGAAAGACCTGGAGTGTGCAGAACAACTGAGCGCCCATGTGCAATGCAGCCGGTGCACGCCATCGCATCCATCCAGCTGTGGACACCCCCAATCTCCAGCAGCCCATTCCAACCAGCACCAGCCTGGTCCAGATCCAGCTGCAAGCAGTGTGCTCCCACCTGCCTCCCAAATTACCTCCAGCATGCACGCACATAGCACCCCAGCTCCATCAGCATCCCAAAACATGAGCCCTTCTGCAGGCTCTTTGCAAGTTGTATCTCCAAGGTGGGACCCGCAGCCACTACGAGGGTGGCAGTGGCAGCAGGATGCCCTGCATGTGTCAGGATCTGTCCCAGTTTGGGTGACTCTTCTTCTCCTTTGGCTCCTGCCGTCGTTGGTGAGATGAGAAGCCTGGGTGGAAAGCAGAAGGAGGAGCCGTGCATCCGCAGAGAGCAAATGGCTCTTGGCAGCATTGCAGACCTGGTTTAGGGGTTCCCCGGGGCAAGGATGGGCTCTCTCCTACATGAGATGATAAAGGCAGCAGGATTAAATAACGGGGTTAATTCCTGTTAAAAGAAGAAACCATTTAATAATAAAACTGGCTTTTAGAAAATGCCCAAGTCTGGCTTCAGTAGCTGCTCAGAAGGGAAACCCCGGCAGCGTAATCAGTGAGTTATGGGTGACCAGGACCCAGAACAGATCCAGGCTCAAAATACCTGCATAAATACATTTATTCATCACAAACTCTATTTTTAAGGTTATTTCCTCCCAGACAGATCAGCAGGAGGTTTGGGAGCCGCTATCAGCTCTATTTACAGCAAGCTGGAATTAACCTCAAGACCTTCTCTGCTCTCCAGAAGGCATCGCCGTGTCCAGGCGATGGATCAAAATAAGCCCCGCACTGAAATGCTGTCTGCGGTAGCTGAATTATGGGGACAGCCAGGGCCACTGCCAGCCACCCAGACACAGGCATAAATAGGTCAAAACCAAACCCGTTATTGCCTTGATTTCGTTAAATCTGAGCGGACAACAGGCAGCATTAGACTGGGGACAAAGCGCTTTTGGGGCGCTTTGGGTCTGCTGCTCTGGGGTTTGCTGGTTGTCACCTGCAAAATTTGTTGTACCACGTCACATTTAATTTTCCCGCAGGATTTGGCGTCCTTGAACAAAAGCAGCCAAAGGGGTAAAGAGCAGCAGGCGCAGGTGAGAGACCCATCACCGCCAACGGAAGAATTAAACCTGCAACCATGCCTGGACGAACCAAGACAGGGGTTTTGATTTCTCTCGTTGAAGCAACGCCTCTGCAACCACTTTGGTGGGGGTTCCAGGGAAACAGATAACAGAATTTCATTTACTGGACAGGCAAATCTAAACTCAGCACTTGGGCAACACCAAGGTCTTTGACCATTATTTGCTGATTTCTTGAAGATTTTATGGACCAGCTGGTCAAGGTGTCAGGTACTGGCTGCAGGTTTGACATAGAAAAAATGAGCAAAGCATGGTCAAAAAGAGCCAGTCTTCATCAAATATATGAAAACATTTTGGGCTCCACATGCTGGTTGGTTTGGGTTAAAATTTGTTAAGCTTTGTCAGAGAGGTCACAGGAGAAGCAGTAAGGGGTTTTACCCCGTGTTTCCTTTTTACTCCTTCGTAGGGCACAGGGACCAGGCACACTGGGGAGGGAAAGGGGAACTGGTGCAGAAAAAGACAATAAACTGAGAAAAGCAAAAATAAAGCACAAGCAAGCCAGACTTTTTCCCCTTCCAGATTATTTTTAAATAAAAAAGCTTAAAAAATAAACTTTTAGCCTCTTGCATTGTTCCACTTCGACCTGAAACGTAACTCCAAAACTGGCTCCTCTGCTTATAAACCCTAATATTGTGGTAGTTTCGAAGGAGAGCAAAGCTACTGGGCTGACAGACACAGCTCGCAGGACTAGAGGCCCAAAGGCTCAGCATCCCATCACCACAGTCAACAGCACCCTACTACTGCAGGACCATTTCCATCCATGCACATTTTCAGGAGCACAGATATCCCCCACCCACCCACCCGTCCCGTACCCATCTCCAGTGGTGGCTCTCAAGGCAAATTTCCGGGCATTTTTATCTCAGCTGTGAAAACAACAACAAAAAAAATTGCTTTCTGCAAGAATTCTTCAAAAGGCTCTGTTTTGACTGACAATCCTGTCCACAAGCTCGGTTGCCCAAAACCAAAACAAGCGAGGTGTGCAAATGGAGCCAACGAGAAATTGTTCCAAAACGGAAAGGAATGAATATTCATGGCAATATTTTGGTTGCATCTAATCTATCTTTATAACAGACATTTCACTCCAGCACGCCAAGGCTGGAGTTCTAAACAGCAACAGCAAGAAGAAACATAATTAGCATAAGGGATAGTAATTAAGGATGCAAATACAGTAGGCGCCGCATGGTAATTTTGTCAGGAGCTCCCCCGGGAGCGGGTGATGTGCTCCCCTTGCCCGTTAAAGACGATCGCACGGTCACACATCCTGCACGTGCAGGCGTAGTTTCACTCTGCTTGCACGCGCAGAAACGCAGCCCGGCAAACGCAACGCGCCGAGAGATTTCGTCACGCGGGGAAGGAGGGAGGCCGAATTTTGCATTCCCAAAGCACGCTTCTGCTGAATCGCTGTAGTCCAAGAGGTGCATTAAGGGGAGCGTGGCCAGCAGGGCGAGGGAGGTTCTCCTCCCCCTCTGCTCTGCCCTGGGGAGACCCCACCTGGAGTACCGTGGCTCCCCGGTTCAAGGAAGATGAGGAACTCCTAGAAAGAGTCCAGAGGAGAGCAACTAGGATGATGGGGGGACTGGAGCATCTCCCCTAGGAGGAAAGGCTGAGGGAGCTGGGCTTGTTCAGCCTGGAGAAGAGAAGGCTGAGAGGGGACCTCATCAACACCTACAAATATCTTAAGGGTGGGGGTCACGAGGATGGAGCCAGACTCTTCTCAGTGGTGCCCAGCGCCAGGACAAGGGGCAATGGGCACAAACTGAAGCACAAGAGGTTCCAGTTGAACGTAAGGAAGAACTTCTTGACTTGGAGGGTGGCCGAGCCCTGGCCCAGGCTGCCCAGGGGGGCTGTGGAGTCTGCTTCTCTGGAGATATTCAACCCCCGCCTGGACGATGTCCTGTGCAACCTGCTCTAGGAGAACCTGCTTGAGCAGGGGGGCTGGACTAGGTGATCTCCCGAGGTCCCTTCCAACCCTTGTGATTCTGTGACCGTGATGGCTTCACACTGCACCAAGAGCATCTCAAATGAAGCCCTGCAATGGTTCATGAGGTTTCCCCCAGCTCAGCTTTTCTGCAGAACTAGGTGCCTGGCTCAAACCAAATGCAATGTACGTCCTTGTGGTACCCTAATCCTGACACACATGCATTTTCCTGGCAGCCGGCCCATGCCGTTAAGTCATCAGGTGACGTGGCATCACACGTTGAAAGTGCCCGATCCCTTCAGTGATGTTCAGAAGCAATTACCTAAACAGCGTGTAGAAATCCCTCGTTTGGATGCTTAATTAACTGGTGGGCACATAAATGCCAGGTTTATGTGCTTGCGTGGGGGTCTGGGTGTATAAACATGGGGTTTGGCTGGGCTGTTAAGGCAACCAGATCCAGAAATGGGGCTCGTTATGGGAGGAAATCAGCAGGGAATGAATGGTATGTGCCAGCAGAGACTTTTTAAAACAAAAGCACAAAAAACCCAACCCACCCTAAAATTCAAGGTTGCTCAGCACGCTGCAAAATGGTTGTTCATGGGAACGGGTTGGGTTTATTGACTCTTGCAGCAAAATGGCACAAAGAGTGAAACCGGGAGGAAACCATCTCTTGCAAAGGTTTATTCTGCAGCGCAAAACACGGATAACCAGAGGTGGTGCCCCTAAACTCCTTGGGATCTTCCCAGTGGGCAAATTATTGGCTGAACAGGACAGGGAGCTAAATTCTGCTAAAAAAGGCTCTACGTGTTCTAACATCCACCCAACCCTCCAAGCCAAGTGACAGCCCTCCCGTATCAACGCATCGCCCTCATCATAAAAGCGCTCATACTGTCTTCTAGGATTTTCAGAACCCTTTTGCACCATATATATCACACGAAGTCTGGCGATTTTGAAAGCACTGGAAGTGCAGACTGCTGATTTTTAATACGCATTGCATTTTATGGCTCAGCTACCAGGTTAATGTGCAGTGTCAAAGATTTCAATGGGACTATATTTATAAGCATCATTAATTCATATGAGTTCATAATAATCCCATAATATGGAATTAGCCGCATTCTGCTTTATCCAAGGTGCTATTAAGATATATATCATGCAAAGAGTAAGGCCATTCCACAAAGCACAAATACAAAGGCAAAACAAATTCAATAGCATGTTATTATTAGATACCGAACAGTTAGAGAAGAAGAAAAGCTTGTTGAACAGAGGTGGAAGCCGTATTTTATGTGCTTCCCAGTATCACCATTGCTGTACAAGGAGGAATAAAAAAAAAATCCCGTAAAAGCCAAGGGCAGATCGAGGCAGATCTGCTACCGACACTGAGCCCAGGCCGTCCTCCCCCATCCCCACGCCACCCAACCGCTTCCCAAAGAGCACGTACCAAGCAACAGGAGAGCTCGGCACCTTCCCAAAAAGTTCATCCAACTCTGCAAAATAAGCTCCAAGCCTGCTTGGGATCACATTAGTTATGCAACGTTATTCAGCCGGGAGCAAAAAACCCTCCGGTATGCGTTCTTTCTTAACTGCCATTATGTACTCTGAGAGGGAAGCGTTCAGGAGGAATTAGGAAAAAAGCAGATAAATGAGCGGGGAATTTAGGACTGGGCTCCTGGGACTGGAATTGAAAAAAAACCCCGCGGCGTTCACCATAAAACCTGCTTTTCAGGCTGAAGATGACAGCAATCAGCTTTGCTTTTCCGGCTGCGGGAAAGGGATTTCCCTGGATTGTTCCGGAGTATTTGAGTTTGGGAAAAACTGAAGAAAGGACACCCAGCGCTGCTCCGGTTCTGAGCACCATCAAGCAAGAGATTTCCCACAGACAGCACCACTCACAAGCCGCTGCTATGTTCCCTTCACAACACTGCTAAATAAAAAAACCAGAAAGGGGAAGCGAAATATTTCACCGCCAAAACCTCACCAAAAGCTCCGTGCCAATGAACCTGCATCCGTACGTCTGAGCTCTCCCAAACGGGATGGCCGCAGGAATTGTTTTAGCCACGTACCAAAACAGGCATCGGAATTGCGGCGCCTGGGGCTGTTCCCTGCGCCTGCCTAATGCATTAAATCAGACAAAAGCGCGGAGCCGGAGAGCAAATTTACCTCCAGCTTTGCAACAAATTAGCGGCATGCAGATCAAATCCGCGCTCTTGTTATTCAGCTTTCAGGAAATGGATGGAAAAGTCATTTTCTTCGACTGACATAGGGATGGGTGAGCTCAGGCACGGTTTCTCCAAAACCCCGTGCCACACCGCTCGCCGTCCCAGGCAATTCATAGCAACCCCCATGCTGACCCCCCCCGGGCCATCTCAGGTACCCAAGCAACTCTCCCCTCCTAAAAACTTCCTCTCCACCTTGTTTTTTGGCTGTTTTTTTTTTTTTTTTTTTTTTTTTGTTCTTTTACCTCCAAACATGTTGCTACAGCAACCCCAGCATTTTATCGGCGCTCAGGGGAATATTCATCTCCAGTTCAGTTGCTCCATGGAAACACATCTCGGCAGCCCCTCTCTCCATCCCTGCTCGGAGCGGGAGAAGCCGACCCCACCACTCCGTGCCCGCTGGACCATGGGGTCCACACCAGCTGGGCAAAGACACGGCGTGGAAGGTGCTGTGGTAGGACCCTTTCGGCTTGGAGGAGCACCCAAAAAACCCCTTGCGATGACCAGCCCAGTGCTCACAGCCTCTGCAACGCAGCTGCGATGCTCGCTGGGCAAAAATACTGAGTGTGCAGGAACGGGGGCCCCACACGGGCACCCCACGCCCATGGTAGGAGGGATCCTGTTAGAAATAATTCCCCGGTTTGCTGAAATGTTAATATGTGCTCCATAACCTGCTGAACGCAGCAGGACACGTGTCGTCTAGCATTTCCCAAGAGGTCGTCTTGCAACACGCACCGCACATCTGCCACGTATTTAGAGCCATCTCTTTGGGGACCAGCCGGTCCATGGGGCCACTGGAATGACATTTGCACGGATGTGATCCAGCGAAACCACTTCTTCATTTTCCGTGGGGCCTTTGAATACTCAGGTGATGGAAACAAGATGTCAGTTCTGCATCCAGTCATGCCCAGCGGCGTACAAAAAGAGACTCGTAGATGCACGCACACACCGGCCGTTGCAGCCCCACAGTTTGCTACCACGACCAACTGCAGGACAGCCAGCATGGCACAGGCAAAATGGCAAAAAAATTGCCATTTCCAAGAAAATTAATTCAGTCCCTTCATGTGTATTCTGCAGTACCCATGTCTCTCCCCCCCCGCACCGCAGTCACGACACTTCTCAGCAAAAGTAAATCTGTGGTTCTAGAGAGCTCTCCAACCTTTTGGCTGGAAAAGAGAATCCCAAAATAATCCATGCATGCCTCTAAACTGGGAAAGCTCCTTTGCCTTAAGATGCCGTTAGAATCATAGAATCACTTTGGTTGGAAAAAACCTTGAAGATCATCAAGTCCAACCTTTAACCTAACCCTGCCATCCCACCACTAAACCCTGTCCCTAAGCACCTCATCCATCCTTCTTTTAAATACCTCCAGGGATGGGGACTCGACCACCTCCCTGGGCAGCCCCTTCCAGAGCCTGACAACCCTTTCGGTGAAGAAGCTTTTCCTAATGTCCAGCCTAAACCTGCCCTGGCGCAACTTCAAAACACTCCCCCTCGTCCCATCGCCCCTTCCCTGGGAGCAGAGCCTGACCCCCCCCGGCTCCCCCCTCCTCTCAGGCAGTTGTAGGGAGCGATGAGGGCTCCCCTCAGCCTCCTCTGCTCCAGGCTGAACCCCCCCAGCTCCCCCAGCTGCTCCCCAGCAGCCTGGGGCTCCAGACCCCTCCCCAGCTCCGCTGCCCTTCTCTGGACACGCTCCAGCCCCCCAGGTCCTTCGGGGAGGGAGGGGCCCAACCCTGATCCCAGCATTCGAGGGGCGGCCCCCCCAGTGCCCAGCACAGGGGCACGGTCACTGCCCTGCTCCTGCTGGCCACACCACTCCTGATACAAGCCAGGATGCTGTTGGCCCTCTTGGCCACCTGGGCACCTTCCTGGCTCATATTCAGCCGGCTGCCCTTTCTGGCTGCAGAAGAGGCACCAGACTGGGTCCCCCACCACCAGCACATCACACCAGAGAGCCTCTGACCCAGCGCAGAGCGACTGGGCCGTGGGATCTAGCTAATCCATATGAAATTATGTTGGATTATAACATCGAGCAGATATGTAAATCATGAATTAATATAAAATTATTAACACAAAGTATACTTCTTCAGACTCTAAAGGCAACTTTATAGCATCACACAAAGGTCTCTCCGTGGCGGTGCTACCCCTCGTCACCAGCACGGTGCCAGCAGTCTCAGTCACCCTTAGGCTCTGCGGTTCCCATGGCATTTTTTATATGTTTAAATTCAAGGCACTGTTAAGGTTTCCTTGGCCAGGGCCAAAGTTTATTAATATTCAAAGCAAAACATTCAAGCGCTTAAAAATAAGCAGAAATTAAGTGCTGTACCGGCCTGCAGATAGTAAAATATCTGATCACGCAAAAGTAAAAGACGAATTCTTCCTCTTCATTTTGCCTGACTCTTTTTTTTTATCATCTAAGGTTTCCCTCTCACAGTTTCCCAACTTTCTGCCTTTTTCACAGAAGAAATGAGTTCTCTCCACAAGCCCTCGCTGAAGGCAGGAGGACAGGAGGGGTACCTCCTTCCAGCCCTACTAGAATGGATTTTCCTCTGTTTTTTCCCAGCTGCCTTACTCGTATCTCAACATATTTCTTCTCTATGCTACTAATAAGTGGATTTTCAGCCTGTTAGAATTTAAGATAAAATTAATATATTGGCAGATATCCACAGCAGCCTCTCAGGTGTTCATATTGAAAATTATTATTTTCCACAGTTCATGGCTCATTTCTTTAAAATTAAAATTAGTGCTGTGGCAGCCGGGGATAATTTCCCAGACGCCTGCACAGAGGAGAGCACAGATCTGGCTGGAGGATGTGAGGAATGAGGCTCTGCTGCCGTTGGACGTGTCCAACCTTGGGGCGTCCCGTGTCTGTACCACTGAGGATGACCTTGAACGAGGGCCCCTGGCCCAGAGACCAGTTGCAGATGAAGCAGACGTGGGGATGCTCTTCTTCACTTTCCCTGGTTGTCTGTGTTTGGCTGCCATGAGAGCAAGGTGCTGGGCAAGATGCATGGTCTGAACCAGCACCACTGGTTTCACATCTTCACGCTATACCCTTGAAGTCAAGCAGATTTCTCCCTTAATCACTTAAATCTCACCATCCCATTGAACTGCAGACAAGGATTTGCCCTAAAAGCTGCACTAGAACACTAGAAAAGTGCGAGCTGGCAGAAAATGTTATAAAGGACAGGACTGGAAATAGCACGTGCATGGATCAGTTAAGGGAAGAGCATAGGTGTGTGGAGCAGCACACTTTGGACAAGTGTTTCGATTTGGGATGGCATCCTGATGGGTGACCTGGCAGCAGGGAGGAGGACAGCCTCCATCTCCTCTAGTTACTGGGGAAAAAATGAGTATTACAGTGGCCACAGCCCTCCAAGGGGCAAGAGAGAGGCAGCATTTTGCTTGAATTTACTCCATCTTCATCCCACCACGCTGCACAGCCACCATGCCATGCCACCTCCTGCCACGGCGTGGGGAACAGCCGTCTTCAGCAGGATGAAGCACCGGGTACTGCACAGAGCTGCTTGGTTTTAACTGTGGTCCCACTGGAGGGTTGATGCCACGGCCATCCCTATGGCACATCTCTGGGACACCCAACTGTGGTGTCCATCTCGGGCGTCACCACGGGGAAGGTCCTGCTCTTGGCCACCCACCCAGCCGTCAAAACAGAGGCAAATAATCTGTTTTCCTGGGAAGTTGGGCAGGGAGGCACAGCCTTTACCCCATGCTCCCAACGGCCCCACGCAGCCCAGCGAAACAGGGATGGGACGGGGACCCTTCCCAAAGGCCATAAGCGCCTGCAGCCTCCGCGCAGCACCGAAGCATCCTTCTGCGCCGTAAATCACTGGGAAACATTAATAAACAGCTCCATCTACTGACATCCTCACCTCCAAAATCCAGACCCCCATAGCAGCCCAGAGGCACCCACGAAGTCGACCACATCCTTCCTGGGCCAAGAAGGCACCGGCTTTCATCCCAGGCACAGCCCAAGTGCCACCCATCACAGCCCCATGGGTCCCTTGCAAATCTCCCAGAGCAGCTCAATGCCTCCTCCTGACCCAGCTCTATTAGAATTCCCTTTCCGTTTCAATGAATTGACATTAATTAAACATATTTTCATCTTCTAGAGCGAAATGTAACCTCTCTTTAATATTGTATTTCAGCCAAGGAGATGGATATAGGTGTGATGGACAAAAGCTAGCAAGTCAAGGAGCTGGAAAGCAGCATCCGAAAATGAGCGGTCTCATTACACCTGCGCAGCGCTAGGACATAAAAAGACGTAGCTAAGCCTTCGCCGCCCAGAAGCTACCTTCTTCTTCAACACTGAGCACTGTGGGCCCTACACAGTCCTGTTAGAGGACCAGAAATGGCACAACAAAACCTCCCGCTCACATAGCATCTTCCTACAGGGGCTTTCACGCCTCTGAGGAACAAGGCCAAAATTGCAAGACCAGAGCCGGAGGCCCCCCGAGACGTCGCCTCCTCCCCAAAGCTCATTTGGGAACACAGCACGCGGGCAGCGCTCCCTCACCTCCCAAGCAACTGGCAAAAAATCATGTAAAGCAACACAGCCAAAGAGGACGGACGGGCTTGGGTTCAGAGCACTTGGTGGAATTGCAACGGTGCATTCAGACGGTGCATTTCTTTTATAGACCATTTGTTTTCCCATTCGTGGCAGGTCCTTGGGTTACCCTAAAAGCACCCCTAAAACCCCAAGCCCCTTCCCTGCTCCAGGGGGACATAAGGAGGCAGGACACCTGGATTTCTGCAGTTTCCCCTGTCCTTGGGGGACAAATCCTGCTCTCTCCTCTAGCTCAGAGCAGGATTTAGCTGTGTCACATGCCTGGGAGCATCATGGTGATCAGTTCACACAGGGATACAGTGACTCCACGTCCACTTTGCCACCACATCCGTCCTCCAGGGCTTTTTATTTTTCATTGATCGAGCCCAACTCATCTCTCAGATCCCACATTTGCAGCCAGGCTCAATGCAGAGAGGAGGAGTTTGGCCACTAAATCTCATGGGCGGCATCCCCAGGATGCGTCTACATCTCCCAAATCCCTGAGCACCACCAGGCTCTCTGCTCTCCATCAGCCAAAGTTAAAACCACGGCTTCTTTCTTCCACCTTGCTGGTACCAAGCAGCAATTGCAAAGCACCCATGGGAGTGACAAGCTGTGCTCTGCACCACTCCTGCCAGGGGGGAAGCATTTATCATAGAATCATAGAATCACTTTGGTTGGAAAAGCCCTTTAAGATCACCGAGTCCAACTGTTAACCTAACCCTGCCATCCCACCACTAAACCCTGGCCCTAAGCACCTCATCCATCCTTCTTTTAAATCCCTCCAGGGATGGGGACTCGACCACCTCCCTGGGCAGCCCATTTCAGAGCCTGACAACCCTTTTGGTGAAGAATTTTTTCCTAATGTCCAGCCTAAACCTGCCCTGGTGCAACTTCAGACCATTTCCCCTCGTCCCATCGCCTGTTACCAGGGAGAAGAGGCCAACCCCCCCCC
>JADKXX010010377.1:0-10281 GCA_017310255.1 Butorides virescens | reverse complement strand
CAGGGCTGGGGACTCGACCCCTGCCCTGGGCAGCCCCTTCCAGCCCCTGACAGCCCTTTGGGGAAGGAATTGTTCCCCAGGCCCAACCTCACCCTGCCCTGGCACAACTTGAGGCCGTTGCCCCTCGTCCCATCGCCCCTTCCCTGGGAGCAGAGCCCGACCCCCCCGGCTCCCCCCTCCTCTCAGGCAGTTGTAGGGAGCGATGAGGGCTCCCCTCAGCCTCCTCTGCTCCAGGCTGAACCCCCCCAGCTCCCCCAGCCGCTCCCCAGCAGCCTGGGGCTCCAGACCCCTCCCCAGCTTTGTGGCTCTGCTCTGGATGTGTTCCAGCAACCCAACATCTTTCTTGTAGTGAGGGGCCCAAAACTGAACACAGTATTCAAGGGGCGGCCCCCCCAGTGCCCAGCACAGGGGCACGGTCCCTGCCCTGCTCCTGCTGGCCACACCACTCCTGATACAAGCCAGGATGGTGCTGGCCCTCTTGGCCACCTGGGCACCCTGCTGGCTCATATTCAGCCGCCTGTCAACCAGTACCCCCAGGTCTTTTTCCAGCCCCTCTTCCCCATGCCTGTAGCGTTGCGTGGGGTTGGTGTGACCCAAGTGCAGGACCCAGCACTTGGCCTTGTTGAACCTCATACAGTTGGCCTCAGCCCATCGATCCGGCCTGTCCAACAACAACAGGTTAAAAGCTTCAAACCTCTCTTAAATTTGGAAGAAGGGGCCTCCTCTTGGGGACATCAAGTGTGGAGAAGTCTCTCACATGGAGGAGGAAGGCGGTGACTCGGAGCCATTTGGACTGAGCATCGGGGCGGCTGCAGCTGCACCTTCCCTCGTGCTGACCTGGGGATGGGAAACACGAGGGTGGGAAAATTAAGACTGAAGAGAAGGGCATCACAGGACCACAGGTCGCTGACAAAAAAAAACCAAAAAACCTCTAAAAATCTATCTTTAGCGTTAATAACAAAGTGGTTGCAATAAAAGTGTCCACTGTCCGTCCTTCCCTGCACACCCACAAGGATGTTTGGGCTGCAGCAGCCATGCAGGGACTCACATTTTGCTCTTTCAAAGGGGTGCATTTAAAAATCCCACCCCAATATATAGCTTGATGCAGTTGGGTGGATCCGTAGAGCTAGTCCTGATTTATTTATTAAAGCACCTGTGGCTTTTCTGAGCAGCTCAGGGGGCTAAACTCAACCCACCAACAGGCGCGGGTTGGGCGATGGCTGCTGCGGAGCGGCAATGGCATCCACTCCGCTGCACTCGCTCTTCCCAGAAAGGCTTTTGCCCAAAATCTTCAGCCAAACCAAGAAATGCCTGTGGAGCAGATGGTGAGTTCTTCTGGGGGCTTCCAGACTGTCTTTCCCCACTGTGCTGAGCAGCGTAAGCTCTTCGGTAGGTCTGTTGATGTCCACCACATCTCCTGCCTCCTCCAGGAGCCCCCTTCCCACGTGTCCACAGGATTAAATGAATTCAAAAACCCTTCAAAAAAGGCCCAAAACCCTTAGGAAAAGGCACGCCTGTGAGCTGCCATCCAAGGAGATGCCCAACGCTCCCTGGCTGCAGGAGATACCTTGTGTAGGCACAGCGGGCTCATCACCAACGTCACGGACGTCACCGACGGCAGCTGTGCCGCCAGCCCAAACACGTTTCCCATTTTGAGTATTTATGGCAGGATAGAGAGAAATGTGTCGGAGCTGTTAAAACCCTGGCAGAAGCATTTTGAGCTAATTATCACCTTGCGGGCCCTGCCAAAAGATCTGTAGGGACTGGGTTGCCTTAATGGTGGTGAGATATTAAAAGCAGAGGTAAGCGGCTCCGTGGCCCCGATGGGCACCGCTACCCCCCTGGGGAGATGAGGTCCCCCCCTGCTCCTGCCAGACGTGTGCTTCCACTTCACAAAGCTTCACCAAAATATTTGGACCCAGGGAGATAATCATATTGGGGCAGGACCCCAAGCTTGAGAGAGAGAAAAAAACCACTGGAAGAAAGGAAAAGAGGAAAGGTGGATCCCACGTTACTGCAGAAATCCTCCCAGCAGTGCTGTCGTGAAAATATGCTTTGAGCATTTTTTCTCAGGTGAGGTGTCAGCCCCAGACACTGAAGAAAAAAAGAAAAGCCCTGAAATTGTGCAATTTTCTAAAATGAGCTTCAACCTCCACCACCTCCACTTGGAGCAGCACAGGGGGGGCAGGTGGCTGATGGAGGATGCTCTTCTCAGACCAAAAACCCTGCTAAATTGGGATGCCAAGGCTGTATCAGAGTTGTCCAGGTTCCTATCCAGGGCCGAATTGTTTAATCCAGGTTTCACCCACACACCAGCCACACGCCGCAGGAGCTGGGGGGCCGGGCACCGGCATGGGGCTGGCGCGCGCCCAAGGACCGCCGGGACGCCCGCACCCGGGATGGATTTTTCAACCAAGCAGAGATCAAAACAAACACAGAGCAAGGAAATGTTCCTTATGCAATTTTAACTCCATTTCACAAACTTAGTTTCATTTACTTGTTAAAGTTTAATGTGTTCCTGTGAGACGGGGTGAGGGAGCTGTCAGTGTTGCTTTAACTCTCCCCATGGCTCAGCTGGCATTTTTTGTTTGCGCTTCCACTCTCAACAGATAAATCTGCTTTTATCTCCTTCCTACTTATCCAACAGCCTAAAAAAAAGGCAGAGGCAGGAGGAGGGGACAGACGTCGCGGAGAAAACTCAATGATGGCAAATTTACTGCAAGGAAAGAGAAAATATCAGGAGGTGATTCTGCATCTTTTCTGAGCGTGACTTGTGCATCGCAGGTCATTAGAAATATTAATTAAATCATAGAATCATAGAATGGTTTGGGTTGGAAGGGACCCCTAGAGGTCACCCAGCCCAACCCCCCTGCAGGAGCAGGGACACCTTGAACCACATCAGGTTGCTCACAGCCCCGTCCAACCTGGCCTGGAATGGTCCCAGGGATGGGGCCTCCACCCCCTCTCTGGGCAACCCCTGCCAGGGTTTCACCACCCTCACTGCAAAGAATTTCTTCCTTAGATCCAGTCTAACCCTACCCTGCTTCAGTTTAAAACCATCACCCCTTGCCCTGTCACAAAGTGGACTGAAAGTTAGCATCAAGGGATTTGACCCCCTGTAGCACCCAAATGTAAGCTGAGGCTACAAAAATCAATGGAGGCCCCCAGCTCCCGGGGTCGCCACAGAAAAGCCGGGCTCTGACAGCACAGCTGATGAGCTAAAATGCAGAAAAACAGGGAGAAGATGCACAGCAAAGTGGTAATAAGTATTTTCAGTAAGGGCTGTCACGGACCACCCGAAATTCCCTTTGCCATTTCTCTCTGTAAATGTCATCCTCAGGCGGATACTTTGCTATAAAGGGATGAATTTTTTTTTTTTATTGTTATTTTTTCTTCTGCATAGAGTGGGTGTTTGTTTGAATGTATAAACAGCCACAGCCTCTGTCAGGGCTCCCGAGATGGCTCGGCTGCCAACCTCTGCTCCCTCGCAAGCGGCGTGCCCTGATTTTCTCAGCAACTCACCCCTTCCCACCCTCCATCCACCTCTCCTGCCAATGCGCAAAGAGTTTCGCTAAAAAAGTTTAGCTTTGACCTATGCCTATATCAGGACTTATCGCTTCTGGGATCCAAAGGGGCAACGTTGTGCCCATTTTCAAAAAGGGTAGAAAGGAAGACCCTGGGAACTACCGACCTGTCAGCCTCACCTCTGTGCCTGGGAAGATCATGGAACAGATCCTCCTAGAAGCTATGCTAAAGCACATGGAGGCCAGGGAGATAATTCGAGATAGCCAGCATGGCTTCACCAAGGGCAAGTCCTGCCTGACGAACCTGGTGACTTTCTATGACGGTGTGACGACAACGGTGGATAAAGGAAAACCAATGGACGTCATCTATCTGGACTTCTGCAAGGCCTTTGACACGGTCCCCCACAACATCCTTCTCTCTAAATTGGAGAGCTATGGATTTGATGGGTGGACTGTTCGGTGGATAAGGAACTGGCTGGATGGTCGCATCCAGAGGGTAGTGGTCAACGGCGCAATGTCCGGATGGAGACTGGTGACGAGTGGTGTCCCTCAGGGGTCCGTACTAGGACCGGTGCTGTTCAACATCTTCATCAATGACTTGGACAGTGAGATCGAGTGTACCCTCAGCAAGTTTGCAGATGACACCAAGCTGAGTGGTGCGGTTGACACACCAGAAGGACGGGATGTCATCCAGAGGGACCTGGATAGGCTGGAGAGGTGGGCCTGTGTGAACCTCATGAGGTTCAACAAGGCCAAGTGCAAGGTCCTGCACCTGGGACGGGGTAACCCCCAGTATCAATACAGACTGGGGGAAGAAAGGATTGAGAGCAGCCCTGCCCAGAGGGACTTGGGGGTGCTGGTGGATACAAAGCTGGACATGAGCCGGCAATGTGCCCTGGCAGCCCAGAAGGCCAACCCTGCCCTGGGCTGCATCAGGAGGAGCGTGGCCAGCAGGTCGAGGGAGGTGATTCTGCCCCTCTACTCTGCTCTGGTGAGACCTCACCTGGAGTACTGCGTCCAGCTCTGGAGCCCTCAGCACAGGAAGGACATGGACCTGTTGGAGCAGGGCCAGAAGAGGGCTACAAAAATGATCCGAGGGCTGGAGCACCTCTCCTATGAGGACAGGCTGAGAGAGTTGGGCTTGTTCAGTCTGGAGAAGAGAAGGCTGCGGGGAGACCTGATTACGGCCTTTCAATACCTAAAGGGGGCCCATAGGAAAGATGGGGACAATCTTTTTAGTAGGGCCAGCTGCGTTAGGACAAGGGGTAATGGTTTTAAACTAAATCAGGGTAGGTTTAGGCTGGATATAAGGAAAAAATTCTTTACAATGAGGGTGGTAAACCACTGGAACAGGTTGCCCAGAGAGGTAGTGGAGGCCCCATCCCTGGGAACATTCAAGGCCAGGTTGGATGGGGCTGTGAGCAGCCTGATCTAGTTAGCAGTGTCCCTGCTGACTGCAGGGGGGTTGGACTCGATGACCTCTAGGGGTCCCTTCCAACCCAAAACATTCTATGATTCTATGATTCTATGATTTTTTAGGGCACTAATCCTCCCTGTCGGCAAGGGGGTGCCGGTCCAGGTTGCGAAAGGCTCATCAGGATTCACCGCACGGGTCCGGGGCATTTCGGCAGGGAGAGTTTAGGAAGCGAGAGGAAGAGCAAGGCAATAAACATCTCTCTAATGGGCACGTTTGCAGCGGCAGCGGAGGCATTTTCTTTTCCCCGAGACGGCAGCCGGAGTTTACCCTGTACGATGAGCCCCTGCAGCCGTTAATGACTGGAAGAGACACTTCCTATAATTAGATTTTCATAGGCGAAATGAATTTAGGCGGGCGGCAGTGAGCGATTACGAGATTTAATGACGGTCTCTTTCTGTGCCTGCAAGGATGCTCGGGGAAAGCCGCATCCCGGTTATCTTTGCCGGAGGCAGGCGCGGCGTAATTCGATGTATTTTTACGCAGCGAGGAGAATGGACTCCGGGTAGGTTTAACACACCTACAGCCCCTTACGGGCACAGGCGGTGAGAGATGGCTGGGACAGGGGAGTAAGAGAGAAATCTCTGCCATCCCGGTGCATACACACACATCCCCCTCCGCCACTGCCCGGGCAGGCAATAGCAATTATTTACCCTCATTAACATCAGCTTGCTTAGCACCGGCCTTATCCTTTGTCCACCTGGGATGCAGGATGCTGTTTCCTTAGCCCCCATCAACACTCCTGCCCTTAGAAATACGCTTTATCAGAGCAGATTTGGTGGCTTTTCTGTACATCCCCATTTCCGACGAGGCTGTAGGAGCTCCCTGGAAAACCACACCAGGACCCATCTGGGTTTTCTCCCCCAAAAAGTGCAGGCTGGGTCAGGGCAGTTTTCACCCGTCCGTGGGAAGATGGAGTTGATGGAGCATCATTTTTTTAGTCTCCCTCCATGAGCATCTCTTGGGAAGAAATAAAGCAGAATCACAGTCGCTCCCACTCTGACTCCTTCCGCAGCTGCAGACCCCATGTTTTATGGATGTCACAGCTTTAATATTCCTTCCAAAACAGGCTGTGGACATAAAAGGCCAGTTTGTCAATCCGTCAATCGCCCGGGGCTAAGCTGCTAATTCTGCTGCGTTGTTGTGGTTTGCATTGAACAAGCTGGCTTTCCAAGAGCAAAAAATCTTCTACATCAGCACAGGGTTGCAGCCCTATTGCCGACACTCCCGTCCTTCATAGAATCATAGAATCATAGAATCATAGAATCACTTTGGTTGGAAAAGCCCTTTAAGATCATCGAGTCCAACCTTTAACCTAACCCTGCCATCCCACCACTAAACCCTGGCCCTAAGCACCTCATCCATCCTTCTTTTAAATCCCTCCAGGGATGGGGACTCGACCACTTCCCTGGGCAGCCCATTCCAGAGCCTGACAACCCTTTCAGTGAAGAATTTTTTCCTAATGTCTAGCCTAAACCTGCCCTGGCGCAACTTCAAACCATTCCCCCTCATCCTATCGTCTGTTCCCTGGGAGCGGGACAAGAGGGTGACAAACTCAAGGATTTAGCATCCTTAAATACCCACATTTTCCTTATTTCTTCTGGAGCTTGTAGTCCCCTTTGCCAGCATCACATCACCCAGCATAACGTGACAGGGCTATTGGACGTGCCAAAATCCATCCTCCAGGTCTGATTCATCCAGTGCAGGACAGGAGAACAGCTCTCTGGCGTGGATTTTGAACTGGGAGGGGGAAATTTGCATCGCTGGCTGCATCCCTGTGCCCCCCAGCTCCAGCCCGGGGAGCCGTGCCCAGGCTGGCACCACACTGCTCACGTTTGCTGGAGGGACCCTTTCCCGGGAATGCCGTAATGTGCCGGTTGATGCCAGATCTCCCATGGCTTTAGTAGCCTGGAGCTGCTAAACCACCCACCCTGCTCCCAGCACAGCACTGGATGGGGCTGGTTTTGTGCTCCCTGGTGCCAGCTTCAAGCACAGCTCAGGAGATTCCCAAACTGCCAAGCAGAAAATGAGAAATAATCAACTCTCAGACCTAAAACCATACAAAAATCAGCATTTTTCTTCCAGATCCTGTTCTTCTGTCTTCCTACTCCTTCTGTCCCCAAGGCCACCTCCAGCAGGATGCTCCTGAGGTGCTCCCTTGCCTTTCCCTGCTCTCCCACCACCTCGTACTTCCCATGAATTCCCATCCCAGAGTAACTCTTTCAGGAGGCTGTAAAAAGCAGTTTTACATTAACTAGCTTAAATAGCCACCCAGACTCCATCTTCCAGCGACGACGGCATTGTAGGGCTCCTGCTGGAAACATAACAAGCGCTTGTGGGGAAGTTCATGTCTGGGGGAGAAGGGGGCTTTAAAATAAAGAGAGGAATAAAGAAAGAAACTCTCTTTCTGCAGTGGTCGTCGAATTAGTCCCCTTAGAACGCCGTCATCAAAGCGTGGAACCTGGTGCTGGAATGACCACAACCACCATCCGCGCCCGTCCGCTGACCGCTAACTTTTAAGAGCGAGCTGTTTAAAAGCAGATTGTTGGATATTCCTTCGCCGGCGGCAGCTCGCTGGCATTTAGGGGAAATGGCTGCCCTCCAAGAAAACAGCAAAATAATGACAGAAAAGCAGCCGGCTCTAAATACAACAAAGCACAAGAAGACAAAGTCAAGATTAAAACTGCTCTCACGCCGGGGACGTGGGCTAGGTTCATTGAAGTGATGTATGGCTGTTCCCGCTCGTGCCCGGAGCAGCCGCTGAAGCTATAACGGGCCACACACAAATCTTGCAAGCCACGTCCCAGCAGGACATCCATAATAACTGGGCTTTTAGATATAGGAGATGCATGAAATGCAGCGTCCCAGGCTCTGCAGAGAGCAAAGGGCTCCGTTAATCAACAGCCATGCACAAAATGTGGAGGAGACCCTACCAGCCTGTTTATCCCCAAAAAACCATGAAGGCAAACCATCGGGTTTCCACTAATCCCAGGGGTGATTCCTGCAGGCATGAGCGTGGGAGAGCATCAGGGTCCCTTTAGAGGTGTCCATCCCCAAAAAAAACTTGAGGAGGAGAAA
Organism: Butorides virescens; assembly: GCA_017310255.1. Classification (NCBI taxonomy): domain Eukaryota; kingdom Metazoa; phylum Chordata; class Aves; order Pelecaniformes; family Ardeidae; genus Butorides; species Butorides virescens. The sequence goes on along the minus strand of JADKXX010010377.1, from coordinate 2,205 downwards.
TTTCCCCATTTGACTGCTGCCATTTTTTCGTCAGCATTGGCTGAGCTCATCCCTTGCATAGCTTTAAGTTGCGAAACATTCAAAAGCCAGTGTTTTCTCTGTTCGTGGTGGCCCTTGCTCTTCTGTACAGCTTCTCTGTCTAATAAGGGCTTTGCACACACTTCATCCTTTGCCGCAGAGGAGTGTTATTAAAAGGTCTCTCTCCTCCACTCAGCCAGCTGTCCTCACAAAATGTGGAAATTTAAAACCTCTGATGAGCTCCACGCTTCTGTCGAATAGGGTAGGAGTCGGCCAGCAAGTTAGAGAATTGAGTAAAAACTCAGCAATTGCATTTGTTTCATTTTCTTAGGAATCCAAGCTAGAAAACACGGTCCAACCTCCTAAAGAGAGAGCAAACGTCTGTCCTTGCAGTCAGCTCCCAGACCTGGAGGACAGGGAGACACCCCGAAGTGCCGCCCCACGCATGCACACACGTTGCCCTGCACACGCATTTCATGGGTGACCATCTCAAATGAGGCTGAAACACCCAGGATCATCACAAAGGTGGGCGTGTTTGCAACGAACTCATGGGTTTGAGCTTACAAATTTTCACGTGAACGGTTCTTTTTGGTTTTGCATGGAAATCGCTGGTCTTGCAGAACCAGCCTAGACCCCAGGTGGGGGTCTAATCCACAGACCAAAGCTCTGCTCTGACATTCACACTTTCACACCATTTGTGCTAGAAAATAAAATTATTCCTGTCCTACACCAGCTGGAAAGGAAGGCGTGATCACCGGCAAAGCCCCTCCTGGTCTCTGGCAGTCGATAGCACGAGCGTTAAAACAGCCAAAAGCCATATCCACATGAAATTTGGGTGGTTTAGTCTGGAGAAGAGGAGGCTGAGGGGAGCCCTCATCGCTCCCTACAACTGCCTGAGAGGAGGCTGTAACGAGTTGGGGGTCATCCTCTTCTCCCTGGTAACGGGCGATGGGACGAGGGGAAATGGTCTGAAGTTGCGCCAGGGCAGGTTTAGGTTGGACATCAGGAAAAATTTTTTCAATGAATGGGCTGTCAAGCACTGGAAGGGGCTGCCCAGGGAAGGGGTTGAGTCCCCATCCCTGGGGGGATTTAAAAGGCGGGCAGACGAGGTGCTGAGGGACATGGTTTAGTGGTGGGATGGCAGGGTTAGGGGAATGGTTGGGCTTGATGATCTTAAATATCTTTTCCAACCTAAACAATTCTATTATTCTGTGAAATACATCACCCGCTTCTGACTTTTGGGTGTTCAGATCCAAAGCAAATCCAAAACCATGGTGAGTTTAATGCCAGCTCCCAGCCACACTTGGAAGCAGCCCCAATACATCAGCTGTGAAGGAAAGGTGTGATTTTCCCTCTGCCAAAGAACTTTGAACAAATATAGAGGTAAATGAGTCCTCGGTGAGCACTGAAAACAGCTTTAGTTCCAGAAGCATCCAGCTCACAGATGGACCACCTTTAAAAAAGAGCATTACCACCAAGGTATAATGAAAAATGGTGCCGTTTTATTTGGTATATCATGAGCTGCATCTCCCTGCTGTACCCGCTGTAAGTGGAGTGCCGGCTGTAGCAGGTACAGCCGTATCTGTAAAATCTTCAAACGTTGCCTCCAGGCGAGCAGTTAATCTTCTTTCCCTTTGTTGATAATATTTTTTCTCTAGGTTATATCTGTTAAAATGCAATTTGCGCTCCCCAAATCGGAGGACAGGCTTTGTGACAAGGAGAAGCCTCGCGCCGAGGTGCTGATGTGCTTTTTCCGTCTCCCAGCCCAGCGATGGCGGCTGCTGGTACCAAGTATTACATCTCTAAACACAATAAAGTTTCATTGTTCATTAGGGTGGCTGCAATGAGGCGTTGGCAGAGCGATCAAATAATTGTTCCTAAAAGCACATCTTTACGACGCCTTAACGCGAGGCTTGAAAGCAGTGCTGGGAAATGAATTGCCTGCAGGGAGCAGGGGATTTGAGCCTCGTGAACAGTGTTATGCTATAAATGTTGAAAAAAACCTAGAGACATCCATAGGGCTGAAGGTGATCAAGAAGTTACTGAGCTCATCCGCTTCCCCGGCCACAATCAACTTCATCGAGTCATTCCCACGAGATCCTTGGCTGAGCTGTCTTCAAAACCTTCTATGACAAAGAGGTCACAGTCTCCCTGGCCATCTACCCCAGGCGCTCACTCCTTCCTCCC
>JADKXX010010376.1:0-10865 GCA_017310255.1 Butorides virescens | reverse complement strand
GTGTCCTATTGGCATGAGCTCTCGTTTTGGTACCCACAAGAGCCGAGGGTCCACCTCAGGTCTGCGTGTGCTTCTCACAGCAGGAGATGTGAAGACTTAACCCCTCTCACTCCGAGACCCTGCCACCCGAGAGCATGGGAAAAGGAAAAAGCAGCCAGCTCAAGGTCCAGCAAAATAACCAGCTAGAGAAACAACTAAGTGGGCAACTTTAAGATGTATAAATTATCATCGCTTGCCTCGGTATAGTTCAAAAAAAAAAAAAAAATCAATCTTTATAGTTGGAAAATGACAGTAGCTTATTTAATTTATGACAAAAGCAAAGACAAGAGGAGAATAGCATTGAAGATTACACTTGCCGAGTGCGGTGCTTTCCTGTAATGTAATGAAATGAGTTAAGAGCAAAGTGAATTAGTGCTACAGGCTGACCTCATCCCACTAATCCTGGAGAGCAATAAGAAATGGAAGGTTGCATTTGCCAGCTTGGTTTTCAAGGTCAATGTGGACCAAAGTGGCCAGTCTCATCTCCTTGTGATTTTAGCATTAACTGAGAGGCTGGCTGTGATCCTCATCTTTTATTCTAACAAGGAGAAATACTCCAGTGCCTTTGGCAGGTGGGTAACTCCTTTGGGAGCAAGGAAAGCATGAGAATGAGGGGCTACAGGTGTCAAACCAGCTCCCATGCTCAGGTACCTGCTCATCTCTTGGTATTTGGTGCTTTGCACCAAGCAGACTGTCCTGGTTTCAGCTGGGATAGAGTTGATTTTCTCCCTAGTAGCTGGCATAGTGCTATTTTGGGGATTTAGTACTAGAAGAATGTTGATAACTCACTGATGTTTTGGTTGTTGCTAAGTGATGCTTGGACTGGCCAAGGACTTCTCAGCTTCCCCTGCTCTGCCAGGGGCACAAGGAGCTGGGAGGGGGCACGGCCAGGACAGCCGACCCCAACTGGCCCCAGGGCTATTCCAGACCATGGGACCTCATGCCCAGTGTAGAAACCGGGGGAAGAAGGAGGAAGGGGGGGACACTGGGAGCGATGGCGTTTGTCTGCCCTAGTCACCGTTACACGTGATGGAGCCCGGCTGTCCTGGGGATGGCTGAGCACCCCCTGCCATGGGAAGCAGGGAATGAATTCCTTGCTTTGCTTGCATGTGCAGCTTTTGCTTTCCCTATTAAACTGTCTTTATCTCAACCCATGAGTTTTCTCACTTCTACCCTTCTGATTCTTCCCCCATCCCATCATGGGGGGACTGAGCGAGCGGCTGGAGGGGGCTGAGCTGCTGGCCGGGGTTAAACCACGACACAGATCGATAGGATTGCAGCAAGTGGTGGCTCACCCTGGCGCATCCTGGCTGTGTCGCTCCTGGATTGATCCCGAAGTGGCCACCATCCATCCCGCTCTTGGCTCCTATATGATTCCTGTCTCCCTCTTGTGCCTTTGCTCAGAAAAGTTATGGATGCTTTAAAACGAGTTTTGTGTCAAACCTGTATTTCTCATGCCCTGACAAGAGCTAACCCCTGAGCAAACTGCATATAAAGTTTTGATGGTGGTAGTCAGCCACCTGGCTGAGCTGGACGTTTCTGCAGGTAAGACCAAACTCTGCAGGGAGAGACAGCTCGAGACCCTGGTTCAAGACACCGGCCGATGAAGTGTTTTGCAGATTTATGTACTCTGGCTCCAGCTCCAGCTCCGGCTCGGGGCTGAACATCACGGTCTGCAGAAGGTGGCACACCACCCATCCACCACCCCACCTGGGGACGAGCAGGCGCTGGTTACAGCCGGCGAGCTGCTCCTCCGGCACGCGGCACCGTGAGATTGCCCCGTAGTCACCTTCTGCGTTATCCAGCAGATAGAGAAGAAAGGAGCATGAGGATGGGCGCTGTCGCTTGTTTGGGGACCAATAAATGTATCCGATCAGACTGCCATTGGCTTTGAAAGTGCCGTCATCAAAGCAGCTTTCTTGCAGAGAAAGGCTGAAGTACGCGGCATTACCTCTTTGGGAAGATGGACACCTGGGCTGGAAGCTGAGCAGCAGAAAATAGAGCAAATGCAGCATTTCTCTCCGTGATGCAGATAGAGGATCCATCCTTCTCTCATTTTCATGACCGTAACTATTGATCTCATTGAGTCACGCCTGAGCTGTGATTGAAGAGGAAGGGAAAAGGGGGGGAGATCATTTAAAAGTCAGTGAGAACACTGCTTTTGAGAGGCAAAAATCACCGGACCCACCGAACGGAGCCATGTCTCTGTATGCCATAGGGTGAGGTCCAAAATAGGAAAAGGCAGGATAAATCACTGGTAGATATTGTCAAGTTTACAGCTGGGAGGGATCAGGCACAGGTGACTACGCCGTGCTGTATGAGGAATAAAACAAATGAGCCTGCAGGAGCTCAGCCCTGCAAAGCAGCAAGGTTCATCAAGGTGGTCTTTAAGCACCCAGGTTTTCACTCGTACTCACAGTTCCTTAGCTTGCATGTGCAAAAGCAGTGATGAGCAACCTCAAGGAGCACCCGTATCACCTTGCACAGGTGACATTGTCAGAAATGGTGGAAAGTGAGCATTTCCAACCGTCCTTCAACCCCTGTTTCTGAGAACTCTCCCTTCATCCCATAGATTCAAATAAATGTCCACCATTCAGCAGATAGCGCTGCAAAACCCAACGGGAGCGGAGTCTAGGACAAGTGTTCTCACAAGACAGGACCATCTGTTCAAGGCCACAACTCGAATCCTGTGTTCAGTTTTGGGCCCCTCACTACAAGAAAGACGTTACGTTGCTGGAACATGTCCAGAGGAGAGCCACAAAGCTGGGGAGGGGTCTGGAGCACAAGGCTTACGAGGAGCGGCTGAGGGAACTGGGGTTGTTTAGTCTGGAGAAGAGGAGGCTGAGGGGAGCCCTTATTGCTCCCTACAACTGCCTGATACTACTGAGGGGGGTAGTGAGGTGGGGGTCGGCCTCTTCTCCCTGGTAACGGGCAATAGGATGAGGGGAAATGGTCTGAAGTTGCACCAGGGCAGGTTTAGGCTAGACATTAGGAAAAATTTCTTCACAGAAGGGGTTGTCAGGCACTGGAAGGGGCTGCCCAGGGAGGTGGTCGAGTCCCCATCCCTGAAGGGATTTAAAAGAAGGGTAGATGAGGTGCTTAGGGACGTGGTTTAGTGGTGGGATGGCAGGGTTAGGGGAATGGTTGGACTTGATGATCTTAAAGGGCTTTTCCAGCCTGGATGATTCTATGATTCTATGATCTTGCTCTCAGAACCTGCATCTGATAGACTTTTACACAGGACGCAGGGTCAGATTTGGGCAGGAGCCTTGCCACAGCTGCCAACACGCCGCCCCAAAGAAAGGCCACCAAAGTCCTTGGACCTGGCTGCAAGCATTGGGCTTGGGGGCCCTTGAGGAAGGACATGGGTGGCTGGCCAAATTCCCAGTAGGAAATGTGGCTTCAGTGCAGCTAAGATTTAATTTAATTGCAAAACTCATTATGTGCAGGAGCCTAGAGTCCTGGGTAGCCATCATATTAAATATGAAGCACAAATAAATTTTACTACCAGAGGTTTTGCTTGGTTTGGGCAAGCACTCAAGCCTATGTACCTTTTGGAAACTTTTTAAATCCCCAGATCTCCGCAGCTAATCCTGTGAGATCACCAACATGACTTTTCCAAGCCTGAAGCAATGGAAACTATTAATGCCTGAGCATGCCTGGAGAAATTTGGAGGCTTCACTGGGAAGCCTCACAAGGAGCTCAACTAATCCGTACCCATCTCCTTTCAATGGGTCCAAAAGACGTGGAGATTTGCAGTAAGACCTCCTGGAATATTTGCACCATTGCAAGAGTTCAGGCTATGGAAGGAGGTTAATTTGGCATTGCTGCTTTGTGCATGTAGCTCCCAGACCATAGGGAGATGTCCAGAGATGCCTTGTGTCGTGAAGACCAAGGGCAATGCAATGTCAAACCACGCTGGGCAAAGTGTGGCATGCATCCCAGCTGGAGGCAAGGCAGAGGACTGCAGATGCAATTTTCCCCTGAAAGAAAAGGTTCACAGAATCACAGAATGGCAAGGGTTGGAAGGGACCTCGGGAGATCACCCAGTCCAAGCCTCCTGCTCAAGCAGGTTCTCCTAGACCATGTGGCACAGGACATCGTCCAGGCGGGAGTTGAATATCTCCAGAGAAGAAGACTCCACAGCCCCCCTGGGCAGCCTGGGCCAGGGCTCTGTCACCCTCAGAGTCAAGAAGTTCTTCCTCTTTTCAACTGGAACCTCTTCTGCTTCAGTTTGTGCCCATGGCCCCTTGTCCTGTTACTGGGCACCACCAAGAAAAGTCTGGCTCCATCCTCGTGACACCCACCCTTGAGATATTTGTACGTGTTGATTAGATCCCCTCTCAGTCTCCTCTTCTTCAGGCTAACTAAAAGGCTTTGAGCCTGATCTTCACCCTACAACACAACCACCTTCACCAAAAGGGCTGTCAGGCTCTGGAATGGGCTGCCCAGGGAGGTGGTGGAGTCCCCATCCCTGGAGGTATTTAGAAGAAGGATGGATGAGGTGCTTAGGGCCAGGGTTTAGTGGTGGGATGGCAGGGTTAGGTTAAAGGTTGGACTCGATGATCTTAAAGGGCTTTTCCAACCAAAGTGATTCTATGATTCTATGACAAGCAGAAAGCAGGGTTTGGAAAATTCCTGGGGAAGCATCAGCCGGGTGGGAAGCAGCCCCATCAACACCAGCCCGCACAGCCATTTTAAGGCATTTTCCATCAGAATGACAATTAATGCAGGAGTAAGATGATGAAGCAGCCTGGTGGGACGGCACAGCTGCCAACACAGCCACAGACCTGGCTGGGCTGGTTCCGGAGGCACGCGGGCGGGCTTTTGCCCCAAAAAGACCACTTTTCCGCTGCCGGCGTTCACTCCCCGCCCAGGGACCTTCGGCAGCGCGCGATTTCAGGCTGCAGCTCTAGAAATGTCACTGCTGCTTCTCATGTACGTGTTTCCATTAATCATTTTCTCCCTTCACACGCAGCCTAATCAATGGGGACAAGCGCGCAGTCCCTCTAACCGCTTCCTATTATTCCTCATTACGCCCTTTGTTCCAACCCTCTGCTTCTCCATCTGGTATTAAACCCCGAGCCCTCCCATCCAAGCTGTCCTTTGACTGTCTCTGTAGGGACAACGATGCTTTAGTTGTGTAATCAATTAGCCGGGAACCGGACCACTGGCTCGGATACCTTCTTAGAGCAGCCTTAATTTTGATTAATATCTCTTCATGACTTTTAAACCATATAGGCATGCTTCCTTACCCAGCCAAGCTTGTTAAAATCATAAATCAATCTATTCCATTCCCTCCAGACGCGCCGAGACCTTTCCAGTTGCAGCCATCCAGCTACCGCCGCCGCAGAGCATTATTTACCAGGTTTGCTTCGTCCCTCTGCAGAGAAGAAACCCACTCACCAAAGCCAAAAAAAGCCAGAAATACATGTTTATTTTAAAGTAATTAAAAGTTATCTCCTGTGGACAGGACGCTTTTGAACAGCTCTATCCATGCCAAAGGGTGCTGGGAGCAAACGCTTTGGGGTCACCCCAGCCACTGTCACCCCCGGGATTTCGCATGTCGTCACGTCTTTAGCACCTGGACGGAGGAGAAGCAGAGGAAAAATCCACGCACATGTGTGTGCTTACACACCTATACATAAAAAAGATGTCTCAGCTTTAGACACCAGCCAGCTTACATCCTCGAAAGTCACATGTCGCAGCTCAAGGTCCCATTGCAGAGCCCCAAACCAGCCCATTTTACGCCTTCTTGCTGCTCAAAATCTCTTCCCATCCCAATTACATTCAGCCCTCTGATAAAAAACACTAAAGAAGTATAGAATCATAGAATCATAGAATGTTTTGGGTTGGAAGGGACCCCTAGAGGTCATCGAGTCCAACCCCCCTGCAGTCAGCAGGGACACTGCTAACCAGATCAGGCTGCTCAGAGCCCCATCCAACCTGGCCTTGAATGTTCCCAGGGATGGGGCCTCCACCACCTCGCTGGGTAACCTGTTCCAGTGTTTCACCACTCTCATTGTAAAGAATTTCTTCCTTATATCTAGCCTAAACCTACCCTGTTTTAGTTTGAAACCATTACCCCTTGTCCTGTCACAGCTGGCCCTACTAAAAAGATTGTCCCCATCTTTCCTGTGGGCCCCCTTTAGGTATTGAAAGGCCGTAATCAGGTCTCCCCGCAGCCGCCTTTTCTCCAGACTGAACAAGCCCAATCTTTTACATTTTCTGCCTTGTGTTCCCTTTTCTGTCACCCTAGCCCAAGGCACAGGTTTTAGGGGTGCAGTGGTTTGGCCTTGGCTGGATGCCAGGTGCCACCAAGCCGCTCTATCACTCCCCTCTTCAGCAGGACAGGTGGGGAGAGAATGAGATGGAAAGGAAAAAAAAAACACAAACTCGTGGGTCAAGATAAAGGCAGTTTAATAAAGAAAAAGCAGAAGCAAAGGCCACGCGCGGTAGCAAAAGGAAAGAAAACAAGAATTTCTTCTCTACTTCCCATCAGCAGGCGGTGTCCAGCCACTTCCCAGGAAGCAGGGCTTCAGTATCCATAATTGTTCCTCCCGAAGACAAAATGTCACCAAAGATGAATGTCCCCCCCTCCTCTTCCTTTTCCCTTAGTTTTTATATCTTAGCGCATGTCACATGGTACGGAATAGCCCTTTGGTTGGTTTGGGTCAGGTGTCTTGACTACGTCCCCTCTCAAAATCTTACCCCCTTCCAGCCCACTGGTGGGGGGGGGGAAATATTGGAGGCACAGCCTTGATGCTGTAGAGCACTGCTCCGCAGTAGCCAAAACATTGGGGTGTTATCAACCCCCTTCTACACACCCCCAGAAAGCACAGCGCCATGCAGCTTGACCCAACGCAAGGGCTCTGCTCTTCACGGTGCAACCCAGGGCCCTGCCACTGGTAAAGGGGGAAAGCAAATGGGAAACCCCGAGTGCAGCCACGCCGTAAAAATGCTCGGACGCCCTTTAAGGCGGAAAACTGCAAGTGGGAGAGACACATCATCTTTCTGATATATATTTTGAAATATGGCGCTGGCAGGGATAAGATAAAACGATGCTGCTCTGTAATAAAAGATTCGAGGGTTATTTGTCAGTCCTTCATTCTTCACCCCAGAAACTGAGTTTTCAGCAAATGCTTTGATCAGCTCTCAAACCAGAAAATGTAATTATTTTTTGTGTGTGTGTTACAGGACAGGCATCCACAGCCTTAGCCAGCCCTCCGGGGAGGGGGGCATTGCTCCATCCCTTTCACCCACCCCCCCCCGGTACTTTTGGGACAGCCTTTCTGCAACCAAGACTCCTCGCTTAAAGTATCTTTTCCCTTTGGTTGCAAAGATGTAACTATCAAAGGTATAAATATCAAATGGCAAAGACACATCAGGGCTGGTGTGGGTGCAACAGGGACCATGGCCAAGTTCTGGGGCAGGCGTGGATGGATGGAGGACCTCAGCTGAAGACTGAGGCTGGCCCCAAAATATCCCAAGGGGGCTGGGGGACAGAGCAAGGTGCTAATTTCAGTTTTGAAGCCCAAATCCTTCCAGCAATCTGGTTCATAGCCTGGCTGCAGCAGCTGTGGCAGGGGCCGGTGAAACATAGCGTGCCCTGGAGGGACCCGAAGGCAAACTGAGCGGGGAGGTTTCCCTGGAGCACCCGGACCCCGATGCCGGAGCAGGTGTCTGCAGGTGGGAAAAGCCCCAAAACACCAGCAAAACCACTGCAGCTTCCAGTTGTCCTCCGGGGAGGGAAAGCCTCCCCAGCACAGGGACAGCAAAAGGCACAGCCAGAGGGAAAATCTGCTGAGGTTCCTCCAGAGAGGGTGCATCCCGGGAGCTGAAAAGAAAAACATTGCAAAGCCACCTGGCAGCCACATTTCAGTTTGGCTTCGGAGAAATACAAGGGGGTTCACCATCATCGGAGAGCAAAGTCTGAGCCTCTGCTGAGCCAGGGACAAGCGACCCAGCAGAAAGCGCCTTAAGGTTCGTGTGAGTAATGGTCCATTTCTGCACCATCCCCACGAGGATCCCACCTCCCAAATCTGCTTAGAATAAATCCCTGCGTTTTTTGCCACGGCAGAAGGGACACACGGGACCAGCCACCCGGCACTGCAGATGGGACTTTGTGAGCTACATAAAACCCTGTGCCGATAAGGCTCTTCTGCAGTCATTTGTTTTAAATGCCAGAATATGCTTCGGGAGCTCTGACATTTGGGGAATAAAAGCAAGCGGTGACCAACTCCCCTCTCTTCATTAGCTCCTGTAATTGGCCTTGCCGGCAGAAGGAAGCACGGCCGTCATGCAGGGACCAGACCCTGCCAGTGCTGGTGGGACAAGGTCCGTTTGGGATGGGATCAGTCCCCGATGGGTGCAGCACCTCACCCCGCTCTCCATCCCCTCCAGCAACAGCAACCCCTCGCTTCGCCCCTGGGAACCCTGCCTGCGGCTTACTGACGTAGATATTAAAAAGCTCCCCGTTCAGCCCTCAGATAATAATAATGTGCTTTACTGCATTTATCACTGCAATGGAATACGGCTTTACACCTACAAATCACCATTTAAGGTGCCCCGTTCTAGCTGGCATCTCAGCAAGCGCCACCTCGCTGCGGAGGGGTAACTGGGCTTTGGAAGCAGACACCAAATCTGGGTGGAGAGGAACCTGATGAAGTTCAACAAGGGCAAGTGTCGAGGTCGAACCCCATGCACCAGTACAGGCTGGGGGCTGACCTGCTGGGAAGCAGCTCTGCCCAGAGGGACCTGGGGGTCCTGGTGGACAACAAGCTGACCATGAGCCAGCAGGGTGCCCTGGTTGCCCAGAAGGCCAATGGCATCCTGGGGTGCATTAAGAGGAGTGTGGCCAGCAGGGCAAGGGAGGTTCTCCTCCCCCTCTGCTCTGCCCTGGGGAGACCCCACCTGGAGCACTGGGTCCAGTTCTGGGCTCCCCAGTTCAAGAAAGATGAGGAACTCCTAGAGAGAGTCCAGAGGAGGGCAACGAGGATGATGGGGGGACTGGAGCATCTCCCCTACGAGGAAAGGCTGAGGGAGCTGGGCTTGTTCAGCCTGGAGAAGAGAAGGCTGAGAGGGGACCTCATCACCACCTACAAATATCTTAAGGGCAGAAGTCACGAGGATGGAAGCAGTCTGTTTGCAGTGGTGTCCAGTGACAGGACAAGGGGCAATGGGCACAAACTGAAGCAGAAGAGGTTTCAGTTGAATAGGAGGAAAAACTTCTTGACTGTGAGGGTGCCCGAGCCCTGGCCCAGGCTGCCCAGGGGGGCTGTGGAGTCTCCTTCTCTGGAGATCTTCAACCCCCGCCTGGACGCTGTCCTGTGCCCCCTGCTCTGGGTGAGCCTGCTTGGGCAGGGGGGTGGCACTGGGTGAGCTCCCGAGGTCCCTTCCAACCCTTGCAATTCTGTGATTCTGTGATTCTGGGATTCTGTAATCTTCAACCACACGTTTGCACCAGTCGCCCAAGGTGGGCTTCAAACCCGACCACCAGCTAAAAGGGGGGGGGACACATTTCTGGATGTGGGTGATCCCAAAATACCATCTCCCTCCCTGCTACTAAATCCACTTGTATCAGAGGAAACATTGATTAGCCGTGACTTCATGTATCACCTCGCATAGGGGGAACGTCAGCATCTGCTCATGATCATTCAAGTCCAACCCAAACGCTCCCAAAAAAATGTGGAAATGTCCCATACCCCTCCAAAATTCATCACGAGCTCTATGGGTGATGCACAGTCGGACCTCAATATTTCTTGCCTGAGAATATCCAGACTTGTGGGACCCACTTTGTCGCACAAAGTCTTTAGAAGGGCGAGCCATTGGAGGTAGCCCAAATCCCACGAGGGTGCCACAGCCCCCGGCCGCAGCCCTGCCGCACGCTGGGACGAGCACCCGGGGGCACCGAGCCGGGCATCGATTTTACGCCACCGGCCACCGTGAGACCTTACATCAAACACCGGGAAAGAGCAGGGGAAACATAATCGAGTTTTACAGCTCATGTGAACACACCGGTGTCGCAGACAAGATGCCATAAACCCAGGTCATAACTCTGGAGGATTTTCTGCTCTCCTAAGCCACAGCCCATCTATTTACCAGGGTTTGTATAGTGCTTACCCAGGGTATAAGCAATCAAAGCGACGATAAACAACGCCTGCACACACGCAAAAAAAGTACGTATCTGTGTCGCCAGATCGTCCAGAAAATCAGCTGAACAGAAAAAGCGGTGGCGGGCAAAGCTAAGCCCCCAAGGCAGGGGCTGGCTGCTGGCTTTCACCTGCTGTTCCAAGCAAGGCAACGTTTTTCCCATCCTTGCAGGGGAGATAACGGAGAAGCAAAAAGTAATTAAGCCATCAGAAGGCACTGCAGGCACGTCGGGATCCCAGGTGTTTGCTTAGGAGGGGATTTCTACAGCCTAGGTGAAATCCTAGTTAAAATTCTCATGTTTCCTGCACAAAATCCCCATTCTGCAGAGCTACTGCAGGCCCAGGAGGAGGAGGATGGAGAAGAGCACGGCAAGGAGACCGCGCGGAACACGCAAAGCCCCCACTGCAAAGCGTGAAGCTTTAACCGGAGGCAGGACTTCAGCTGTGCTCTTTGCCAGACCACATCCAAGAAATCCCCGGCTTTGGCACCGATTTCCCCTTGCAGAGCTCACCTGCGAGCCCCTCCTGGCCAAGGTCCTGGGGGAAGCCTCACACCAGCTCTTTTGGAGTCGTTTTATTCAACGCAAGCACAAGCTGTCAGTGCAGGAAAAAAAAAAAAAGGATCCTTTGCTCCCACGTGCCTTTGCTCTGATGAAATATTAACTTTAAGCCACC
>JADKXX010010375.1:0-14836 GCA_017310255.1 Butorides virescens | reverse complement strand
CTGCAGGAGCAGGGACACCTTGAACCACATCAGGTTGCTCACAGCCCCAGCCAACCTGGCCTGGAATGGTCCCAGCGATGGGGCCTCCACCCCCTCTCTGGGCAACCCCTGCCAGGGTTTCACCACCCTCACTGCAAAGAATTTCTGCCTTAGATCCAGTCTAACCCCGCCCTGCTTCAGTTTAAAGCCATCCCCCCGTGTCCTGTCACAACACACACATCCCGCCGCTGAGGCCGGACAACCCGCCTGCCCCGTTCCGTGTTCCTCACCCCCCCGGCCTGGGCGCCCCGCTGCGGCCAGCACGGGCGGTGCAGGCTGGTGTCAGCCCTGCCCACCGAGCCCAGGGGCCACCGGGGACCCGCGTGCCCGCAGGGGTGCTCCCCCGCGTCCCCCTGCACCCGCCGGCCCCTCACCTCCCCCGAGTCCCCTCAGCTCCCCCGCGTCCCCCCGCTGTCCCCCCACACCCAGCGTCGCCTCAGCTCCCCCGTGTCCCCTCAGCTCTCCCATGTCCCCCCCGCACCACCATCCCCTCAGCTCCCGTGTCTCCTCGTCCCCTCAGCTCCCCCGTGTCCCCTCGCACTCAGCGTCCCCTCAGCTCCCCCGTGTCCCCTCAGCTCTCCCACGTCCCCTCAGCTCCCCCGCGTCCCCTCGCACCCAGCGTCCCCTCAGCTCCCCCGTGTCCCCTCGCACCCCTCGTCCCCTCAGCTCCCCCACGTCCCCTCAGCTCCCCCGTGTCCCCCCGCACCGCCATCCCCTCGCACCCATCGTCCCCTCAGCTCCCCCGTGTCCCCCCGCACCGCCATCCTCTCAGCTCCCCTCGTCCCCTCAGCTCCCCCGCGACCCCTCGCACCCGCCGGCTCCTCAGCTCCCCCACGTCCCCTCAGCTCCCCCGTGTCCCCCCGCGTCCCCTCGCACCCGCCCTCCCCGCCGTGTCGCCTCACGCCCGCGGCCGCCCGCGACCCTTCCCGCCCAGCCCAGCCCAGCTCAGCCGGCCGCCCCCTCCAGGGGGCGCGGGCGCGCATCCCCGCGCTGAGGGCCCCTGGCTCGGGCTGCCCCCCACTGCCGGTGCTGCCGGTACCGCCGCCCTCCCTTCCCGCCTTTCGAGCCCTTCCGCCGGGCGGCTCCGTAACCCCTGGCCGGCGGCGGCGGGCGGCCGGCGGGAGCCACGGGAACCAGGCACAGCGGCGGGCGCCTGTGCGCGGAGAGCGCGGGAGGCCCCCGGGCGGTGCCGCCCGCCCCTGAGCGGGGCCGTGGGTCGGCTGCGGGGCGGGGGGCGATGAGGCTGCAGTGCGAGGTGGAGGTGGTCAGCCGGCTCCTGCCCACCTGCGGGCTGCGAGGCCGCGGCCGCGGCACCAGGGCGCTCCTCTCGCTCGGCCGCCCGCCCGGACGGGCGCGGGACGGCGGCGTTTACCTCATGGTGTGCACGGCGCGGGACCGGGTCGGCGCTCGATACAAGGTGGGGACGGCGGCCCCGGGAGGCGGGGGGGAGGGAGCCGGGGCCGGGGCCGGGGCCGGGGCCGGGATTGGGATTGGGGCGGGGGGAGCCGGGATCGGGATCGGGGCGGGGGGAGCCGGTATCGGGGCGGGTCCCCTCGCCCCGCCGCGGCTGCTGAGCGCCCGCCGTGCCCCGTAGGTGCAGGAGAACATCGAGCGGTTCTTCACCCGGTTCGTGGAGGAGGGCAAGGCCACCGTGCGCCTCCGGGAGCCCGCCGTGGACGTCTGCCTCAGCAAGGTGGGTGCGGGGGCCGCGGCTGTGGCGGCCCGGGGCTCCGACGGGGAACCGGTGCCGTGCCCGTGCTCGAAACCGAGCGGCGTCTGGAGGGCGGCTCGCTGGGGAACCGGGCGGGCCCCGGGCTGTCTCCTTGGGGTCCCTCCGACAAAGGCGACGCTGTGGCACAGGAGGTGTAAGCGAGGCAGCCTGAAGGAGCCTGGCTTTCTATCAGCAGGGTACAGCAAAAAGGGAAATATAAGGCAGGTCGCTCTTTTTGTGCCGGGAAGGCTGAGCCTGGCTTCTTTTCTGGTCTGTGTTCTGATTCTCCCTTCTTCTGCTCCCTCTGGAGAAACAGCAGGAGTGGAAAAGTCCATTTTTCATGTTGTTCTTTGTCGCTTGTTTGGATAGAAACAACTTTTTTCACCTCTCTGGTACAATATCTTGCTCTTTGGCTGTAAATGCTGTGAAACAGTTACTGCTTACCGTCTTTTTAATGAAAAAAACAGAGAATGCTTTTGTCTTAGTGGACAAGCAGTGTGCCCGCTGTGGTTTTCAAAGCTGGAGACACACAGTATGGATCAGCAGTACAGGCACCATCTCACTGTAGTGCTTAGCTGATAGTAGAACTCAACAGCGTATTTATTTACAGTTCAAAGGATATTTGGAATCTGTAAAGTGTTTTTAATAACACTAAACTCACCAAAAAAAAAAAAATCACATACTAATGTTCAATTTTTATGTTGGTAAAGTTTTTTTCTGTGCCTGTTGCAGTAATCTTTTGTAGCTTTGTAGAAGAGGAAAGCAGGGCAGCTTTTTCTTAAGCTTAACCTTAAGCTTAACCCTAGAGTTAGGATGTGTAAAGAAAAGCAAGTAATATTGATTGTTTGGAAAATAATTTTGACTTTCTGTTGCAACTGTGGCTCTCTGGCCTGAAGGAGGTCCTTTAATCATTTCAGTGATGTCAGGCTGAGCAGTTGTAAGCATGGATGGTGAAGCTTATTCCTTCACAAGCAGAATGCTTTCTCAGAGGGCCTGGCGGAGGAGAAATGCACAGGGTGTTTTTTAAACTGCAGCCGCAACGGGCACTGACAACAGCCTTGCCAGAGCGGAGCGGAGCTCGGGGAGGGCTGTGAGGTCTGCTTGAGAAACAAGGTGAACGAATCTGTACTCGGGATGGTGACTTACTGAAAAGAAAACAAATATGACACAGCAAGAAAGAAAAAGCACTGTATTGGGAATAAAGCCAATACCTGAATATAGTTGTGGTAGCCCAAGATTTTGCAGAATGTGGCACAGCGCTGTGGTGAACTGGAAATACCTTGTCTGTGCAAGAGCGAAGGCTGTGGTGGTGAGGAAAGCAGCCTTAATTTGATGAAGAGAGCAGTTTGTGTTGCAGGGTTAACTATAAAAGAAGTAGCATGTGACCATATCAGATCAATTTCTTTCTTGTCAGAAGCAAATGTGCTCTGTATCTTGCGAAAAAGAAAACTCACGTGTCTTGCATTAGATCCAAAATATTTACATCCTTTACTCCAAGTATTTCTGCTGAAGTGTGAGAAGACAAAAAGTTTGTCTTGGGACAAAAGTAGAAAAGCCAGCCTGTTGTAAGAGGATCTACTAGCAGGATAAAATTAGACAGGAAAGGTTTGTGTCTTAGTGCTACAAGAAGTAATTTAGACCCTCTATAGGGCCTGTGAGGACACTGTGTGACAGACACTCTTTTAGTGTGGGTAGTAATTTAGTTAAGAACTACATCTGTTGTTTTCTGTGTAAGATCGTCCATGACATTGTTAGACTGAAAAGAAAGTCTCAGTCTAATGAAACAGGCGTTAGAGTAATGCCCAGAGTTGTTCAAGGAGGCTAGATCCTCACTCCCCATTTTTAGCGTAAGGCTCGCCCTCATACTGTCAAGCTCCAGGAACAAATCCACTAAATTCCTCCAAAGCCAGTGAAACTACATATTCCTCTGAAATGCTCCAAATCCAGAAACCCAATTTACGATCACTGCTAACTTTTCCGCAGTGCTTCTGCTAGTCTTCCATAATTTCATTACAGAAAGGCTTCTTAACTCTCAAAGATGGACAAAAGCTTTGTAGGAAAGAGATTTCCAGGTATGACTACACCGACTGCGTGTGACTACCATGCAAAACCCCACTCTTTGTACTCTGCCAGGCAGAGGGATTTGCTTCATTCAGCCACATCGAGTTGAGAAACGTCAGTCTGGAGCATTCAACCCTGGAGCAAAAATAATAATAAAGTCACTGTGGTTTGGGTTGGTTTTTTTCCTTCAGCAAGCCTGTGCCTGCCACATTGCACACAAGGTCTGAAATCCATGTAACCTCTGATTGCCTTGTCATCATTCATTTAGTTCTGAAACAAGGGGCTTGGAAGGCATCAACGCAGATTAACCTCTTTTCCTAACATCCTTTCTGTGGTTGAGACTTCAGACTCGGGGCAGAAAATCGTGTCCTGAGCTCTTCCAACCAATTCTTTGCTTTTTTTTCTTAGATGTGTCTTAGTGTTTTTCTCAACACAGTTGAGGTTTCTCAACAACAAGGTGTACAGACACTACATTGCCTTTACAAAGGTCTTGTGGAGGAAATTTGTCTCAAGGATCCAGAACACAAAGTACTGTTCTTTTGAAGACACACGAACAGCCCATAAACTTATTCTTAACAACCTAGAGCTTTTGGCTAGAAGAAACAGATATCTGTTGCATTTCATGCTTTGAGATCAAAGAAATACTGCCTGTAACTCAATTCTAATACATAGTTAAGTATTTTGGTTGGTCTTTACAGATCTGGAGGACTTCTCCTTATTTCCAAATTCAGTTAGCTTCTATTACCCTTGGAAACGTGACAGGTCTGCCCGTAGTTAGGGGGAGTCCAGTGGCTACCTGTTTTAGTTAGATTGGCTGAGATAATGAATGTTGGTGGTCTTGGATACAAAGGATTTTGGCTTTTAGCCTCTGGAATTAAGAGAATAGATGTGCCTGGGATTTAAGGAGAACAGTCATTTTAGGTTTGATGCAATCAAGTATGTTTGACCTTTATTGTCTTCATTTATATCACGTTAGCATCCAGAAGTCTCCCAAGGTCATTGCTCTGTTATGCTAGCTGCTGATAGCATATTATGTAAGCTAGTTCTGGACACTCTGGAATTTGGTATAAACAAATACATGTAAGAGCAAAATTGTCATTCAGGTGCAGAAAGGGGCATCCAGGTGCTGGGGTTGGGCAAGTTACAGCTGGGAACAGAGCACAAACCTCTCGACTCAGGGCTGTATCAAAACTCCAAGTTTGTTCTTCCCTGCAGTGAGGGATGACTTGTGCTTGTATGAATGCATCGTGCTTTTTATTTTATAATTCGCTTTATAGCTTGGTGTCTGTCAGCTGCACATCAGCTTGAGTAGAGACTTGCTGGGAAATTTAGAAGAGAAACATTTGGTCACCCCATTACTCGTAAAACTTAATCAAACCAGTATAACAAACGTATCACAGCTTTCTTGACCTGTATTTAAAATACGGGTTGTCTGATGCTGCATTAATTTGACTCTCTGTCCTTACTGCCATTGTATTATATCCCACCTAAAGCAAAACTTGTCACTTGTTTGCAGGAGGACTGCAAGTAATTATCCTCTTGTTTGACGCTGGCACAACCAGCAGTGTGTGACCAGAAGCACTTCCTTAACCTGCCTTGAAGCTTTCCACCTTCCTTTATGTTAAATTTAACCTCAGCTTCCAGCCTTTTTCTTCCTCGCAGCTTTCAGATATGATTGCCTCAAGTTTTAGATCTCTTACTTCCCCGTGTGTGTTTGTATAAACTGTCCCTTTATCATGTTGCAGGTTAGGAAAATCACTGTGGATCAGGCTTTTTTCCTGCACTTTATTTTCAGCTGTGAATTCAGTGCTTTGTTCCTTTTTTGAGTAACGCAATGCAGTTTGTTTGATCTAGATTATTCAGAGAGGTCGTAACTTCTCGTGCAAATTGCATGCCATTTGTTCTTAAATACTGTAAACAGCACGTCAACCTGATAAGCTGGTGTTGTTTCCCTTTTCCCATTTCATCGCCCTGCTGAGTTGGTATCTCCTGATACTTGTACGAAATAATTCAGGCAGCGCAGCGTTAGTACAAATGAGTACAGGAATAATGAACTTTTAATTCCATATTTGTGTTTTCCTGTAGGCAAATGCCAGCAATTTAAAGAATTTCCTTTCAGCTGTGAGGCTGGCTCACCAAGGGACTGACATAGGAGCTCTCCCGCTCTCAACTTTGGTACCTGCAAAGACCTCAGAAGTTGAAAAACCGAAGTCAAAAATGATCATAACTTCAAGAAGGGACTATCCTCTCACCAAAAACTTTCCTTACTCCCTCGAACATCTCCAAGCCTCCTACTGCAAACTTGCTCGGATCGACACGCGTGTGCTTTGCTTGAAGAAACTCCGAAAACTAGACCTAAGCCATAACCATATTAAGCAGCTGCCAGCTACTATCGGTGACCTGATCTGTCTTCAGGAGCTTAATTTGCACGACAATCACCTGGAGTCGTTCAGTGGGGCTCTGTGCAGCTCCACCCTTCAGAAATCTCTTCAGTTCTTGGACCTCAGCCAAAACAAAATTAAAGCACTTCCAATTCAGTTTTGCCAGCTGCGAGAACTCGTTAATTTAAAGCTCGATGACAATGAGTTGATTAGGTTGCCATTCAAGATTGGCCAGTTAGATCACCTACGCTTTCTGTCAGCAGCACGAAACAAACTTCCGTTCTTGCCCAGTGATTTTAGGAAGCTCTGTCTTGAGAACTTGGATCTCTTTGGAAATCCTTTTGAACAGCCTAATCCGCTTGTTCCCAACATACAACTGAAAATACCATTGACTTTATTAGAGTGTGCTGCAAGAGCAACTGTAAATTACAGGTAAGAGTAGCACGATGGGTACATGTTGCACCTACTCTGTTTCAAACCGATCGAGTCTAAACTTTCCTGGCTTTTTTTTTTTTCCCCCCTGTCAGTGGCTACGGCTCTTCACCTGTTAAAAATCATAAGGCTAAAGTTGCTTTGAATTCTGCTTTTAAAATCATCCCTTTGTTGTACAGGATAATGCAGTGAATTGGTGACTTGGAAGCATTTAGAGAAAGCTAAAGGTTGAAATGTTTTTATCCACAAAATGGGGGCAACGTAACAGAATATTCTTGCCCAACCGTGGGAAAAAAAAAATCCGTTCTGCAACCCTGAACCCCTTCTGGCATTTGTTATTGAGGAGCTTGCATTACGGTGGATTTTGTGGCACCAATCATATTCTGTGTTGGGATCTAGCTTGGAAATTGCTTTCAAACATGGTTGCCCTTCCTCCTGTGCTCACATTAAAGTACGCTAAAGCTGTCACAGCCATTAGCCTGTCGCTGTCCCTTCCCATGTTGGCAAAGGGTTACCTGCCACTGTACAGCTCCTAGTTACAGATGTGGATGGCTCTGCCACTTCTTGAGACGGGACCTTACAGAGGCTGAGTAGCATTAGAAAGGTGCCACAAGGTGGCTTCTCAGGGGGCCAGGTCACACTGTGTTGGCATTGCCTACTGCAGGCTGCTCCCTGCCTTAGGTTTTCCTTGAGCTGTTCATTTCCTTTGGTGTTGGAGTGAGGGTGTTCTGTCTTAGGCAGAGAAGGCCAGTTCTGAGGAAATTTTAAAATTGTTATTTCACCAAGTCAACACCATCCTTGCCAGGCTGCTGTTTGTTACCAGTTTTCTCCCCTTCCGCCAACACTGCTTACATAGCTCTGCCCGCATGCCGCTGCCTGCAATCCTTCCGGCGCCAGCTGCTGCTACTCCCACCCTGTTCTGGGTGGAAAAGGGAGCACAAAGATGGAAAAGAGAGTCATGGGTGCAGAAAGGGGGTGAGAGACAGATTTGAAGTGTTCCTAATCTATGTTCTATGCCCGTTCCTGCCTTAGGGCTGGGGAGCGCCCCATAAACCTGGGTTAATTGCTCAGAAGTCTGTGCTAAAGGTGTCCACAGGCATGCAGGGCACACCCTGGAAATGAGCTGAGCAACCAAATGTTCTGGTTCAAATCTTATAGAATCACAGAATCATTCAGGTTGGAAAAGACTTTTAAGATCATTGAGCCCAACCATTAACATGGCACTGCCAAGGCCACCACTAAACCCTGGCCCTAAGCACCTCATCTGCCCGGCTTTTAAATCCCCCCAGGGATGGGGACTCGACCCCTTCCCTGGGCAGCCCCTTCCAGTGCTTGACAGCCCTTTTGGGGAAGAAATTTTTCCTAATGTCCAACCTAAACCTGCCCTGGCACAACTTGAGGCTGTTTCCCCTCGTCCTATTGCCCGTTCCCTGGGAGCAGAGCCCGACCCCCCCCCGGCTCCCCCCTCCTCTCAGGCAGTTGTAGGGAGCGATGAGGGCTCCCCTCAGCCTCCTCTTCTCCAGAAGAGATCTTACCCTCTTCTGACCTTGCTGATTTTATTAGAGTAGTTAAACTCTACGTCTCTGCTTTCCCAACTTTATATAGATTGCAGTAGTTTTGATAGAAATATTATTAAGGCATGTTTTTTTTCTAGAGATTATAATCCCTCAACACTGCTCAGATGTTGGTGCTTGGTTACGTTACCAGGGTACCTGAGGATGCCTGGTCATTAACCCAGCCCTTGGTCCCCATGCAGCAGGCTTTTAAAAAGCCAGCATCACACAGACCAAAAAGGCTTTCTGCTCCAGGAGTCTCGGCGAGACAAGGCGCAATGGAAACGACCCCCTTGCCCAGGGGTCTGTGTCTGTTAGGAGACAGCATTGGTCAGAGTGGTCCTGATTGTCTTAAATGGAAAAGAAAAAGTCCAACAATTGGGCAACAGACATTCTGTCTGACATTCACTGGAGGTGAGAATTAACAGAAAATGAGACACAGGAGTGATGATGGGCTGTACAAACCTTGAGAAGGGAAGAAAACAGAAGGAAGACACGAAAGCAAATGTTTGGAAATCAATCTCCACAGTGGCATGCTAGGCAAGTACCAGAGCTGTGATTACATTTGTCCTGACGGGAAAAAAGGGTGTCCCAAAATTGAGGTGGTGAAAAAAAAAAACCCACAGGAACCTCAGCTATGTGAATGATGGTACGTAGAAAGAATTGGGAATATGTAGGTGTAGTTGGGATGTGAGTCACGAGAGCTATTCTGTGAGGCCCGAGTGACAGCTGGGCACTGGTGATACCCACACTGTGAAGTTAACTCACAACGTGCTTCAGGGAAATTATTTATTTTGTACCCCAAACACAATGCCACTCTGCTGCAAACTTAGAAAGAAGCAATTTGCGTTCCTGTCACCGACTGTCGTTACTGACATGACAGATGAAAAGAGCGGTATATCAAGAGAACCTTAATTTATTTTCTGCAATGTATTACTGTAAAAAGGCTCATTCTATCTCCTGTTCCCTCTGGGTACAGTGTTTTTATGCTACTACTGCTTCTTTGTGTTACAGAGCAAGGAGTAAACTGTGGGTGCCAGGATGAAATACAGTGATCTTCCTGGCTACTGTGAGGGAAGAGCACATATGTGCCCAGTTCTCTTGTTATTCTTAATCTTCTTTTTAATTCTCTATCTCTAATTCTCTGTCACTGTGATACAGGCTGTCACGATTTGTGTGAACTCCCTGGTTCTTGTTGCAGTGTCTTCTGGAACTCAGGCCCATGGTCCTTAGGGGTCAGTAGCATGGTTGCATGTTTCTAATGATTGTCTTGGAAAGTGGCGTTTAATTCCTGACCGGTCCAATATTGCAACTGGTACAATTCCAGATTTGCCTTGTCTATCATCTCGGAAAGGCGTTTCTCCCAGCTGGTGCATATATGGCCTGTCACAGTGTTTGAGTGACGTTGGTTAATTTTGTAGTGAATTCACACTTACTCCTCTTGTTCAACAGAATCCCTTATGGTTGTCATCTCCTTCCTTCTCACCTTTGTGAAGATCTGGAAGTGGCTAAAGCATGCCAGTGCGGAAGTGCCTGTCTGAGCAGCTTCATTCAGATCACGGTGACCATGAATCTCCATCACGTAGCTCACACCGTGGTCCTCGTGGATAACATGGGAGGTACGGAGGCACCCATCATCTGCTACTTCTGTTCTCTAGACTGCTATTCCCAGTTCCTGGATAGGTACCTGCAGAGTAACGGGTGACCGTTACCGGCTGCAAAAGCTCTGCCTGAAGTTCTGTCCGGTGGCGGAAGAGCCTGAAATTGTTTTCTGCTTGTTACCCACGAGGTGCTGGCATAGGGCCTTTGCTGCCGGTAGCAAACATCAGTCTCGCAGTGAGGGGGCACTGTCAGCCTTATCCTGTGGGCCTGGCTCTGTTCCTCCGCCACTAGAATCTCTCTTTGGTTGGAATAAAAAGCGATGTTTAGCTTGAATGAATCTTCCTTAGAATGTATTTTGCTTTCTTCTTCCTGTTACTCTGACTTTGTTGGGAGTATTGTGAGAGTTTTCTTTGTTTTGTGGCGTAAGTGGTTTCTTCTTGCTAGGAGAAGGAAGGTGAGCGTGTATCAAACTGCTTTGCTTACACTTGAGGCTCTGAACTCTGCCTACAGAAGACAACTGCGTTGACTTTATCACTGGACTGGACTCTTCCTGATTTGTTTACTGTAGAGCAACTTGGTAGGCTGCTATGAGAAGAAATTACGGTGTGAGCAGTTCAAAACTGGTCATGTAATTCCAGGTGCTTCTTTTTAAAAAGTTCTGTTACAGCATTCTCACGTCAAGCAGGGACCAGCATTGCTGGGTTTTTTTTTACCAGAGCAAATGTTTTGGGGTTTATCTCTGTTATACAAGAAATGTCTTTTTCTAAATATGTGACCTAAACTTTGTTTCTTAACTCTCACATTTTAAAGATTCTTGACTTGTTCGTTGTGTTGACTTATTAAATTTTGAAACCCTTCTACGTACATGTGAACTGCGTCTTCTCTAATGAGTTTTTCATCCGGCGTATTCCAGAGATTAGCTCCCAGCCTTTTTCCTGGTGAAGATACCGAAACACTTGAGAGTATCCGCACCCCTATTTCACGTCTTGTCAGCTGGTCTCTGGCTGGGGTATTGAAACAGTGTGGAACAAAAGTCTTCTGAGAAGACTTTAGGCATCCCCTGCCCTGGGACACGTGATGGCTCGGAGGGAGCGTGTTACGCTATTATTTTTGAAGCGGTGTTGACTGCCCAGGAGTGGCTTACACATTTTGTGTCTCTTCGGGTCACAGCAAAACACAGCCCTGTGGCAATTAAGTGTCATTTCAATGGGAAGACAAGGCATCTGTAGTTACCGAATGCAGAACTGATCTCCACTGGGCTTCAGGTGACAGCCAGATGCGACGTCCAGCGTGAGGAGCAGCCTGAAAGGCGGCAGCAGGCTTTGGAAGAAGGTATTGGCTTGCAGGTATCGCTTAACGCCTCCCACGGGAGCACAACCTTCATCCACGTTTTAAAAATCATCAGCTTCAAACTCTTCACTGATCAGAGACATTCACAGCAGACAGAAATACTGAAGCACTCCCGCTGAAGGGCTTTGCTCTGACAAGGCCAGGAGATGCGTTTTGCCGAGGAAGAGGAACCTTTATTCTAGAAATACTGTCATTAAAACTTTCTGCTCATGTCAAAATAACTCGACTGTGTTCTCTTCCTACAGTATTTGTAAAGCAGTAACTTTTCAGCAACCACAGGAAGATTCGGGTGAATCATTCCTTCGCTTGTTCTTCAGCTACAGAGAGCTTGTGAAGGAGGAGGCCGAGTGTGCCTGTTTACCTCAACGCCGATCTTCGGGAAGCGCTGCGGAGCTAACCCTGGCAGGTTTTAAATAGTCATATGCTAATGCTGCTGTAAAGGGAGAGAGAGATCTCATCCTGATTGCAGCAGCCTGAAGATTACTCATTTGGAAAAAAAAACCTTTTAGGTGGAGTGCATGATTAAGAGGAGGGAAGTGGAGCAGACACAGAAATTTGGCCTCCTGGGGGACTCCTCGGGAATTTTAGATGCAGATGCGTGGGTGTCTGCAGTGGCTGTGCTGGGGGGAGAGGACACCCCACCTGCGTGGCCCAGGCGGAGAGCAGCCGGCCAGGGTTGGCTGTGAAGTCCTGTCCGAGCCCTGTGGTGCTGGGGGAAGGGATCAGTGGGGGGGGCTAAAGGCCAAGGGGAAGGGGAGCGCGGCTCTGTTCTATTCAGGCTCTGGAAGGGGCTGCCCAGGGAGGTGATTGAGTCCCCATCCCTGGAGGGATTTAAAAGAAGGATGGATGAGGTGCTTAGGGACAGGGTTTGGTGGTGGGATGGCAGGGTTAGGTTAAAGGTTGGACTCGATGATCTTAAAGGGCTTTTCCAACCAAAGTGATTCTATGATTCTCTCCCAGCATGAAGGGAAGGCTGTGAGCTGTGGGAAGGGGCTTTTTTTGAGGGGGGAACACTTCGCTGTCAGCTCTGCACGTACTGCTGGGGGTTTTTTAATGCTGTGTGTGCACACGGGGCTGCCGTTATCTCTGAAGCGAACGTCATCCCCAAAACTGACTCGGCTTCCCTTAATCCTCCCCAAAGTACAGCAGCTGACCCAGCGTGGAGGAGGGCGGTGGGGCGCTGGAGCCCGGCTCTGCAGAGGTTCTTCCCCAGCCCTTGCTGCGTTGGTACCAGAGCACCTTCCAGCCACGCAGCGACATCCCCATCACGCTGTGATCTTGCCATCTCCATGGAGGTCAAACGCGCAGAGGAGTTTCCTAAACTCCCTGCTTTTCCAAGAAAAGATGAAGGGAAGTCCTGTGCGTGGCAAGGTGGCAAGGGAGCCGAGAGCCATAGAATCATACAATCATAGAATGGTTTGGGTGGGAAGGGACCCCCAGAGGTCACCCAGCCCAAACCCCCTGCAGGAGCAGGGACACCTTGAACCACATCAGGTTGCTCACAGCCCCAGCCAACCTGGCCTGGAATGGTCCCAGCGATGGGGCCTCCACCCCCTCTCTGGGCAACCCCTGCCAGGGTTTCACCACCCTCACTGCAAAGAATTTCTGCCTTAGATCCAGTCTTCAGCGTCCTTCAGCGTTAGGTAAAGGCACAGCAGGAATCACTTCTTTCGGGAGCGTCTTCTCCAGCGCTTTTCCGTGCCTGCCAGCAAGACAACCGCGGCGTCTCTCAGACCTCCTCCAGCTCACTTCTCGCCGGCGCCCTGGGCTCATTTGGGGAAAAGGCCGACGAACGGGTGGGGACACCGGCGTGGGCAGCAAAGGGTGGGCACGGTTCCGTTGTCGGGTATTGGAGGAGCAGGAGCACACTTGACCCAACCCACTGTGTCTAGGGCTCTTCCTAGAGAAAATGGGACTGGGCAAAAATTACTCTCGTAAGGAACTGTTCTACCTCGTTTATCGTACTTGGGTGGGATTCTCTAGGGCCATTTATGGGGTGTTTGCAACACGATCTGGTTGAATCAAACCGACCCTGTTGCAGAGACCAGCCTCTCTCTTTTAAGGAGACTTGCTTGAAAACCCCCAGTTGTGCCCGGGTGATTAGGAGAAACTTGAGTTAAGCAAAGCTCAGCTGTGGCTAGCAAAGGTCGAGCTGTCGTTAAAACCATGGCCTAAACATGGAAGCATCGCTCCGGTCCCTTCTGCTAACGTTGCACCCAAGAAGTTTGGTGTTTGCCTTGCACGTTGGGGTCTCGGGGCTTGGTCTCACCGGATTAAAGCAACCGATGGCTCTCGCCTGGAATTTGAGGACGCTGCCTGATGTGAGAGGCTTTTAAATGCAAGTGGAACCTGTCCTCACCCCCGTCTCCTCTGGGGGGAGGCGCCTTGATCTGGGTTTGGGAACTCCTGAATGCTGCCGCAGGCGGGGCTAGCGGCAGATGGGGTCATTCTTTAATGGGCCTGATTTTTGCTGCGCCGCCGCCGTTTTGCATTCTCCAGGTACGGCGTTCACCCGCCCGTGCCACAGGGAAACCCCCTCAGCCCAGCCCGGCAGCGTTGCAGGTGCGGGCATTTGACCCGCGGCCGTGCAAGATGTTCAATCTGGCTCTGCGGAGGCTGCTGCCTTGGGGCAAGAAATACTTAAAATTATGGAAATGAGCGTTGATGTTGGCGTGGTTTAACCCGGCTGGCAACTCAGCACCACGCAGCCGCTTGCCTACTCCCCCCTCCCTCCCTCAGTGGGGTGGGGGAGAGAATTGGGAAGGGAAAAAAAAAGGTTAGAGCCGAGGGCTGAGATAGAGACAGTTTAAGAAGAGAAAATAATAATAATAATAGTAATAATGAGAATGGTAAGAATATACAGAATGTACAAAACGAACGATGCACAACGCAATTGCTCACCACCCGCCGACCGATGCCCAGCCCGTCCCGAGCCGCGATCGCTCCCGGAGCCCCGATCCCTCTCCCCCCAACCAACTGACCCCCCCCAGCGTGACGTTCCATGGTCTGGAATAGCTTTTTGGTCAGTTTGGGGCAGCCATCCTGGCTGTGCCCCCCCCCCCCCAGCTTGTTCTGCCCCTGGCCGAGCTGGAGAAGCTCAAAAAGTCCTTGAGAAGTCTGAGCACTACTTGGCAACCACTAAAACCATCCGTGTGTTATCAACATTCTTCTGGTACTGAATCCAAACCACAGCACTGTGCTGGCTACTAGGAAGAAAATTAACTCTACCCCAGCCGAAACCAGGACAGATGTTAACCCAGATGGAAAAAAATAACCACCACCCCCAACCCTGCGTGTGTGGGTGCAGCAGCGGCCTCCCGAGAGCAGCGGGTCAGTGCTGGAAGGGACGGGGCGCAGCGGAGACCCTCATGAACCGGGGCAGACGGGGACGGTCCAAAATTCCGAAATTCCCGCTGGATGTGGCCGGGCCGGGCCAGCGCTGCCCCTCGCTCCGCTGCCTGGATGCATCCAGGGCCTCCTGGGAGCCGGCGCGGGGGCTGCCAGCCCCTGCCATCCCCAAACGCAGCTCGGGGACGCCTGCCGGGTTTGTGAGGCTTTTCGGAGCGGAACTGGCGCAATTTCGGCAAGCACAAAGCGGAGCCGTGGCGGGGGGAGAGCGCTCCGGCTCCCGGGGACCCGCCGGGGGGGACGGTGTTTGCCCCCTGCGGGGCACAAAGCCCTCACCAGATTTTGCAAGGGGCCCCTCC
>JADKXX010010374.1:0-78508 GCA_017310255.1 Butorides virescens | reverse complement strand
CCCGCAACGTCGCCCGCCTCCCGGCCGCGGTGACATCGAACCGCGGCTGCGCCGCCCCGCCTCCCCACCGGAAGCGCCGCCGAGCGACACCTCCGGCGACCAATGAAACAGCAGCGCCGGCTTGCGCGTCGCCCAATGGCGGGCGGTGACGTGTGCGGGCGGGGCGGCGGCCGCGCGCGCGCGCTGCCGGCCTGAGGTGAGGCGGCGGCGGCGGGAGGGTCGGCGGTGAAGTCGGCGGCCGCCGCCGCCGGGAAGGATGCGGCTGCGGATTTACAAGCGGAAAGTGTTGGTGCTGGCGCTGGCGCTGGCGGGGTGCGCGCTGGCGCTGTGGGGGAGCGGCGGCGGCGGCGGGCGGAGGCGGCAGCAGCAGCAGCAGCGGGGCGGGACCGGTACCGGTAGCACCGGGGAGCCGCCGCGGGTGAGCGAGCCGCCGCGCCGCTCCGCCGCTAACGTTTCGGCGGCGTCTCCGGTCCCGCCGTTACTGGCCGAGAACGGGACGCTGAGTTACCGGTCGCTCGTTTACCGCTTGAACTTCGACCAACCGGTGCGGAACGCCGGGCGCTTCCCGGCGCGAACCGCCGCCGCCGACGTGGTGCTGGTGGTGCAGGTGCACGATCGAGCCGAGCACTTGCGGTTGCTGCTGGAGTCGCTGCGGCGGGCGGCGGGAGTGGAGAACGTGCTGCTGGTGTTGAGCCACGACCTGTGGAGCGAGGAGCTCAACCGGCTGGCGGCACGCGTGGACTTCTGCCCCGTCCTGCAGGTCTTCTTCCCCTTCAGCATCCAGCTCTACCCCCGCGAGTTCCCCGGCCACGACCCCCGCGACTGCCCCCGCGACGTGGGCAAGACGGCCGCCCTGCGCCTGGGCTGCATCAACGCCGAGTACCCCGACTCCTTCGGGCACTACCGCGAAGCTCGCTTCTCCCAGACCAAGCACCACTGGTGGTGGAAGCTGCACTTCGTCTGGGAGCGGGTGCGGGCGCTGCGGGAGCACGCGGGGCCCGTCCTCTTCCTGGAGGAGGACCACTACCTGGCGCCCGACTTCTACCACGTCCTCAAAAAGCTCTGGGCCCTGCGCGAGCGGGAGTGCCCCGAGTGCCAGATCGTCTCCCTGGGCACCTACAGCCCCGTCCGCGGCGGCTTCGCCGGCCGCGCCGACAAGGTGGAGATGAAGACGTGGAAGTCTACCGAGCACAACATGGGCATGGCCTTCGGCAGAGACACCTACCAGAAGCTCATCGAGTGCACGGACGCCTTCTGCACCTATGACGACTACAACTGGGACTGGACTCTGCAGCACTTGACTGTCTCTTGTCTTCCAAAGTTCTGGAAAGTGCTGGTTCCCGAAATCCCCAGGATTTTTCACACGGGGGACTGTGGCATGCACCACAAGAAATCCTGCAGACCGTCCACCCAGAGTGCCAAAATTGACTCTCTCTTGAACAGCAACCAACAGTACCTGTTTCCCGAAACGATGAGTGTCAGTAAAAGGTACTCCATGGCACCCCTTTCCCCTCATGTGAAAAACGGAGGGTGGGGAGATATTAGGGACCACGAACTCTGTAAAAGTTACCGCAGACTTCAGTGAGGATCGTTCTCGCAGCCTTTTTCTTTTTGAGTTGTCCCATACTGTCTTTTACAGGCACACAAGTGTATAAAAAGCATTTATGAGTTGGTTTCTGCTTTAATATGAATAAACATTCTTGTAAAAGGTGTCCCACGATAGTAATCTTTCATGTTCGGCAACCACGTTTTGGAAACGGGTTCCTTGCTGCCGCGGGGCCGCTCAGAGCGGCATCGCAGCCCCGACGCAAAAAGTGGCCGCTGCTGTGTTTGCTGGGAGGAGGAGAAAACTTGTATTTAAGTGCATCTTCTCGGGTGCTGACAGCGCTCTGGTGGGGGTTTTTTTTTTTCCCCCCGCCAGGGACCGAGCGGTGCTGCCCGCGGCGCCGCGCTGGGGGTGGCGAGGAGCGGGCGAGGGGACCGAGCCCTCCTAAACTCTGGCCCTGGTGGGAGCCGGGCTTTGCACGCCGGTGGTGCCAGCACCTCCTGCCAGCTGTCCCACCCGGGGTCACCTCATGCCTGATACCCGCGTCCTGGTTTGGTTGCGATGTGTTAATGAATATATGAAGGAAAAAAAAAAAAAGAAATTGTTGTTTTTACTACAATGTAGATAACTATATGATTTTTTTTTTTTTTTAGTTCTGCTGAAATAAAATTGTTTTGTAATACCGGAGGAGTTCTTGATTCTCACAAAAAAAGATGATGTCATCTCGTGTTGCTAGAAAGTCAGGACTGGGGGTGGTGGGGGGCGGGTGTCTTCTCTTTAATTCGGAGGGCTGAGCGCATGCCATCACCCCTTCTAGTAGCGTGCATTTAACTTCGTTAAATTTTTAATGCTACTCTCTAATTGAGGCAGAATAGAGTAACAAATGCGTGGCGTGACACCTCTTTTGTTGGGCTCACAAAAAAAGTTCGCTTTCAAATCGGTCAGCTGTGTAAAGCGACCAGGAAAAAAAATACCGCGGTGTAATGGAAACGCGCTGCACGGGAACCGAAAGCCGGGCGGGGAGAGCACCGAGCCGCCCCTCAGCGTCCAGCTCTCCCTCGCCTGTTTTCGGCCACGGCTGCTTGAACGGCACCCCGCTTCCAAGCAGAACCGGTGGCGGCAGCTGTTTGTAGGAGAGTATGGTAGAGAATGAAAACTCTACGCTAAAGTGGCAGACGTGGTATTTAGAGGTGGATTTTATGCAGCGAGATTTGGAGAGGGGGAGAAAAAAAAAAAAAAAAGGGGTGGTTTTTTTTTTAATTAGAGAAAATGGGGTTGTGCTCTCAGGACTCTGGCGACGACAACAGTTGGTTATGAATGGAAGGGCACGCAGCGAGGCTTTCCTTTTGCCACCATTTGTCGCCTACTTTACGGGTTGTGAATATATGGGTTAAGTGTTCATTTGGGAGGGAGCAGAGTTTTGTGAAACACTGCAAGCGGTACGCAGGTGGTTGTTCTGACAGGGAAGAAGATGCTCTTTTTTTTTTTTTTTTTTTTTTTTTTTTTCCCCAGGGGTAATTTAACTGCCACGATTTTATACCAGCTTTGGTACTTGCTCCGTTTTCAGCAAGTCAGAGCTGACGCTGACAAAGTCGCGCTTTGTGCCTCTGCCCATCGACACCTCCCACAAGGAGCGGAGTTAAACTTCACCCAGGAAACCCAAACCCAAACCCAAACCCTCCTTCAGCTGGGTCGGTGCCGCATGGGTGGGCGTGGAGGGCAGGGCAGCTGTGGCTTCCACTGACCTTACAGGAGTAAAGCTTTTGCCACGAACCCCCACCGCAAGCACCCGCCTTCGACGCAGAAATGTTAAAGAGTGACTCCAGAGCGGCTGCGAAAGGCCTCGAAGTTACCTAAAGCACATTCGTGTCTCGTACAGCTCAAAAGAAAACAGAAGTTATTTCAGAAGCCGTGAGAAAGGGAACTGAAAGTTTGTTGTGATGAGGCAAGTTCTTTGAGCGATCGCACCTTAAGAGAGATGAAGCGGCAAGCAGCACGCTGAAGCTCCCGGGGAACTTTTTGAAAGGTAAATCTCATCCGGATGAAGCGAATCCATTTTACAAATTGTAAATACTTAGTAGCAGATGTGCAAGTAGAGAGGATGTTTTTATTCTGCAATGGAATTTCTTCAGTTGACAGACTGGGGTGTGTTTGGGTGCTGTGTTCTGAAGTAATGTACCAGGCTGGAATACATGGTATAAATGTTGATTATTTCTAGGAGACTAATTAGAACTCCTCCGTGTAATTAGAAATTTGATTGCTAAAAAATCAGTGCAAGCCTAATCCTGCAGTTATCACAAAATGAAAGGTTTCCAAAATGATGAATACTGCTCATTTCTAGGTGGACTAAACACAGCGATTCCCGGGGGAGCCATTAGGAAAAGGCTATACACAAATACTCCCGGTAACGTAGCGAGAGACTAGGGAAGTTCTGTAAACAATAAAGATGCATTTTCTTCCACAAGCTCAGCTTCACCTTCCAACTGCATCTTTCCTGTGAGTAAAACGATTTGAGCCCATACACGTGACGAGAAAACTCAGACCTGTTAACTTCAGAAATTATTAACAAGGTACGTATTCTAAGCTGACATGTAAACAAAACAGTTCCAGTAGGAACCTGCGTCCTACTCCTAGCCCTGGAGTCATAAACCAGCATGTGGAAGTTGCAGTAAGCATCAAACAACAGAAGGAAATCCAAAAACAATTAAACTAGTCCAATTCATACAGCAAAGAATTCTGAAACACAACCGGGCAGTGTGTTACGTGATCCCTAACGATCTGCACGCTCCCGTCCTGCGTGTTCAGCTCCCGGAGGAGCGGGGAGGCAGCTCTGCTCTCCGGGCTGCGCTGCTTCCCCTGGGCCGACCCTGCGGGCGCAGCCGCTTCGCCCCCTTCCGCTTTCGGCTGCCCCTCCGGCAGAAGGCCCGCTCGGTTCTCGGAGTCTGCGGGCACGGCCGTTTCTCCTACCCTAACGGCGCTTTCTAAATCTGGTTCCTTTCTCCTAGCTTCACCAGGAATCGCTGCCCTGGTCTCAGAAGGTTCGTGCTGCAAAGAAGGGTGCGAACTACACCCTCCGTCTGTTGTTTCGGCTGTTGCAAAAGTTGTGGCAGTTTTGTTGGTTCCTGCAGCAGGTTCTTCTTCAGCAGCAGGTTCTTCTTCAACCATGCCAGCTGCAGCACCGTTTGTTTCTGCCTTTGTTTGGGGGTCGTCGCCGTTTGTCTTTTCAGCGAGGTCTCCTCCTGAGCCACTAAGCGCTTGTTCTTTCCCGTCGCGTTCAGAACGGACTGCTTCCTGCGGCTGTCGAGAAAAAGAAATGAATTTGGTTTATAGTTGAAACCGGCTGGGCACACAAACCGGCGGGAAAGGCAGGCCAAGACACCTGCTTCTCTAACGCCTACTTCCAGGGCGCCAGGAGGGTGCTGCGGTTTTCCTGATCTCGTCCCGCGCGCGGGAAGGTGGGGCAGGGAGGCCGTTTGCTTCCCGAGGGTTTCCTCTGCGGGAGGAAACGCTGCTGGGCCGCTGCCAAGCAGCCACGGCCTCTGTCGCAGTTAACGGCCGGGGAGACCGGCCGCTCGCCACACCCTGGCTGTTGTTTTCTAGGGGCCCCAAAAATCAGCCAAGGGATCTAAACTCTCGCTGGGAGAAGGGTGTTTTAACCTTGCAATTAGGGAAATTACTGTCCTGTCGTATGGGAAAGGTGTAGCTGGTAAGCGAGCTGTCTTTCTCAATCGGCCTAGGCGAGTTAATCCAAGAATTGCTGCGGTTTGCCTCAGGAGAGAATGAACTGTGAGACCCGGTGCTGTCTAAATAGCAGTTACCCAATTTCACCATTAGCTATTGACTGCTTTAGCAAAAAAAACAGCCGGTAACTCGTATGTCCCTATCAGCAGACGGTCAGGATCGGGCGGGCGCCTGTCCAGGAGCAGCTGCATTCATGGATTCAAGGACTGAGTCACTCTCTCATGCACCCAGCCCTCTCTGACCCCAAAACCACTGCTCACTCCAGCAAGAAACGGAAGAAACCCTTGCGAGTCCTTCTCAGCACTGGAGGATTCTCCCACATGAACGTGTGAGTGATTTAAGACAGCTTAGCTTCCCTCTCTCGGGTACCAGAACATCCACATCTGCTCTCCAACAACCTGAATTTTAAATTTTTACGTACAACCCTCACCACCCACAGAAGTTAAGCCTGTCAAGTAATGCTGGAGCCACTATCTTTAGGGTAAACGCCTCAGTCCTCCGGCGTAGTTCCAGAGGTCACATGCTTCGACTGAACTTGCTTTCCAAGAATCCATCCACCCATTAACTGTGTCTGCAGTCTCCAGCTTATGGCCACAGAAGTAACCTGATTGTCCCTGGGCATTATCCTTCCATGTTTCCTTTAAAAGAAGTTTAAAATTAATTTCTGAGGCAGTGTCTACCAAGAAATCCCAGTCGATTTGGGGGTTTTACCTCACATTTTCCTCTTTACAAAACCAACATTTTGTTTTCTTAATCTGTCCATCTCCTGCTTTGCAAAGGGAGGTCATTCAGCTCCTGCTTGACTAACTCAGGTCCTGCTTGACCAACCTGATCTCCTTCTGTGACAAGGTGACTCGCTTAATGGATGAGGGAAAGGCTGTGGATGGTGTCTACCTGGACTTTAGTAAAGCCTTTGACACCCTTTCCCACAGCATTCTCCTGGAGAAACTGGTTGCTCGTGGCCTGGACAGGCACACACTTCGCTGGGTAAAAAACTGGCTGGGTGGCCGGACCCAGAGAGTTAGGGACATGGTTTAGTGGTGGCCTTGGCAGTGCTGGGTTAACAGTTGGACTTGATGATCTTAAAGGTCTTTTCCAACTTAAACGATTCTACGATTTCAATCCCGTGGCAGACCTCAGAAACAGACTACCTTGCATCCTCCATATAGAGAGGGTGACTGAGGAAGGGTAGCCTAAATGAGACCTCAAACATTACAAGCAGTGAATTTGAGACCAGCATTTAAGATGAGCAGTCCCGTGTTTAATTAGCTAGACAACAGGAAACCACCGAGTATTTGAACACTTGGATGAAATAAAGATAATGAAACCCAATTCTTCACAGAAAAATCCTCAAGGTTTTCTCTATCTGTGTGACAAGGCCGAGGGAGCGAAGCAGTGGCCGTGACCGAGCACCCTCTGTCCATCTAAAGGAGCCCTTTCCAATTCCCGCTCCCAGCAGCCAGGTTCTTTGCCTCCCCTCTCCCTTCTGACCCCAAGTCCCTCCAGGTAAGGT
The DNA here is from genome assembly GCA_017310255.1 of Butorides virescens. Classification (NCBI taxonomy): domain Eukaryota; kingdom Metazoa; phylum Chordata; class Aves; order Pelecaniformes; family Ardeidae; genus Butorides; species Butorides virescens. The sequence goes on along the minus strand of JADKXX010010374.1, from coordinate 71,708 downwards.
CAATTCTGGACCAAACTCCTGGAAAGGTGCCTGGGTGTGCTTTAACTGTGGGCTCCAGTACACGAACCCAAACTTTTGGGTATTTGAAGGACGTGGATTATTCACTTCTTGATTCTGGTTTTGTTCTGATGACATCTGCCACGATTTGTTTGCAGCATGTTGTCATCAGCTCTGACCTGAAAGCACTTGGGGTCCCTCTGAATGAGGGATACTAGGTAGTTACTCAGTCATTTTTTTCTCTAAATACCAGTGAGAGATTTAGTGTGCGCGTGCCATGCTATATTCCTGCAAGGAGGAAGCACCATCTTTAATGATTGTATCACAGTTCTCCATCTTCCCAGGGAAATTTAGGAGGTTTCAATCCCTTGGTCCCATTAAATGGCACAAACGTGAACCTATGTTTCTAAAAACTGACATTTACACTCACAAATACACCCGACTCCAGGGTTTTCCCTGCTATATCGAGACAAAACAGGAACAAAAGTGTTTTGGTCAGATTTGATACCATCTTGCTGAAGTACATAAATCAGTCAGCAATATGTAGTACCGCCAGAGAGATCCTTACCTTCAAGCTGATTTGAATTCTGTCCTCAGTAACATCAAGCACTTCAATTAACGGCTGGCTTTCCACTGCTGATTGGGAGCAAAAGGAAGGGCATAAAACAGTGCCTAGAAATCCATCAACATTTTCTTCACTGACAAACAATCTTTCCTAAAGAAAAGAAAGAGCAGGTTATATTCTTATATTCTTTTCGTACCATACTTCAGCGGTATTAGAGCAAGAAACTCGCTGATTCACAACACAGCCCACTCACGTCTCGATAGAGAAATTCCAAGTCAGACATTCAGAAGTAATGAGGTGAAATGAAGACCCATGCTTAGCTCCCTTCGATTTAAAGTACGGGGCTGCATCATACACAAAGATCAAAGAAACATGTTTTCTTTCTTTCATACGTGACCAATATCTAGATTTAGGCTCCCTCCAAGGAATGATTTGCACAAACATTGCTCCACCGTCCTCGCTGTCTTAACATCAGGAAGGTGGCGTGCTTTTATGGATTTGTTTCGGTGTCTTACTTTAGGAAAATGCAAACACCTCCTTGGTCTGTCACCGCAGGATCTTTGTACCCTCAGGCTTCAAGGTCAGACCTTCTAAAGGTCTATGAAACACGCACGGCTATATCCATTTCACATCCATCCACGGAGGCGTCTCAGATCTCCATTTAGGCAAGCGTAAACACCAGTTGGGAGAAACGGAGAGGTATCCACAGTTAGAGACGACAGTCTGGGACATGTTTTGAGGCTGTTAATATGCAGTTCACAAACAATGTCAAACACGTTGCTACAGGTTTAAAGATTTAAATCAGTTACAGGTAATTAAAGGGCCTAAAGTATATCCTGGAGGGGCTGTTTCATAAGAACTGCAGAGCTTTCCCTGTCCTCATATTCTTCCTAAATCATCTGCTCTAGGCCACAGGTAAGGACGGACGTTGGCACGACAAAAATGGCCTAAGCGAGAGGACTACTTTTATGTCCTCTGTGAATCCCCTTTCCTGTTTAACAATCACAGAATCATAGAATCATAGAATGTTTTGGGTTGGAAGGGACCCCTAGAGGTCATCGAGTCCAACCCCCCTGCAGTCAGCAGGGACACTGCTAACCAGATCAGGCTGCTCAGAGCCCCATCCAACCTGGCCTTGAATGTTCCCAGGGATGGGGCCTCCACCACCTCCACCTCCCCAGGCCTCTGGGCAACCTGTTCCAGTGTTTTACCACCCTCATTGTAAAGAATTTTTTCCTTATATCTATCCTAAACCTACCCTGATTTAGTTTAAAACCATTACCCCTTGTCCTAACACAGCTGGCCCTACTAAAAAGATTTTCCCCATCTTTCCTATGGGCCCCCTTTAGGTACTGAAAGGCCGCAATCAGGTCTCCCCGCAGCCGCCTTTTCTCCAGACTGAACAACCCCAACTCTCTCAGCCTGTCCTCATAGGAGAGGTGCTCCAGCCCTTGGATCATTTTTGTAGCCCTCCTCTGGCCCCGCTCCAACAGGTCCATGTCCTCCTTGTGCTGAGGGCTCCAGAGCTGGACGCAGGGCTCCAGGGGGGTCTCCCCAGAGCAGAGCAGAGGGGCACAATCCCCTCCCTCGCCGCTGGCCACGCTTCTCCTGATGCAGCCCAGGGGTAGGGTTGGCTTCTGGGCTGCCAGCGCCCATGGCCGGCTCATGTCCAACTTTTCATCCACCAGCGCCCCCAAGTCCCTCTCGGCAGGGCTGCTCTCAATCCTTTCTCCCCCAGCCTGTATTGATACTGGGGGTTACCCCGACCAATGAACTGTTTAATTGGAAATAGCAGGGAAAAGTTGCAAACTTTCTACTTTAAGTCATACTTTTCAATTTCTCAGACCAGTTTTACCCTTTTGTCAACCCAATGAAAGTTAAATTCAATTATCACTGACATCTTGCGGACTGAGAAGCAAAAAGGCAATTCTGCACATTTTTGGCCCCCTGTGGATGTAGCCTTATGCACAGCCAGATGCCGCGCTGCGTCTAAGGTACAAAATTTAATTGTCATCTTAAAAAAAAAAATTCTGTATGGGAAAAATAAAACAGCGTAGTATTTTTTCACTATTTAAATTAGAAATCACAATATGGGAAGTCATAACGTACCTACCACTGGTTTTCAAAACCAGAGGACTGAATTTATTTTCTATCCAGAAAGATTACAGTCCAGGCAAACATCCAACATCGGATGCTGAGACAGTTTGTGGAAAGATTAAACTACAGCAGGGTTGCCCCAACAGAAAACCCTCTAGTACCATACCTACTTCTTGCATTTTTGTATATGAAGCCTGAAGTACTTATTCCCTCGTGTTGCATCCTTTCTTGCCTGCCAGAGAGGGGCCCTGCCAGTGCTTTAGGCCTGTAGAAATATTCTGCAGAGGTCAAGAGAAGGTGTCAGAGTAAAGAAACAAGGCAAGGAGTACAGATGCAAAAATCTGTGCAGTGCCAAAACTCCCCCAAGCTCATGAACTAGCTCACTGGCAAGGCCTTGGGCAGCACAGGAGATACGTTTCCACCTCCACAAGTATCATTTTGCCCACGCATCACAGACAGAACAGCTCAACTTCCCTTCCTCAAGGCTTTCGGCACGCTGCCGAGCGCGATGGCGGCTCAGCCCGTCCTGGTATCCCGCCTTCGCTTCGAAGGAAGGTGCGGCAAAGCACCCTCTGCTCCAGCACGACGACGTTCCTCACCCAGCTGAGGAACCCCAGTCACCTGCCAGTAATTCACTTTTAGCTGACACCTCCACTCCTTAGCCCCCCATGTTTTCATTTTAGGAACATTTTCCTAAAAGCTCACAATTTGGAGACTCGCAATTTGAGAGGGGATTAAAAAAAAAAAAAAAAAGGCTAGTGCTTGTTACTGGTTTTCCTCCAAAATAACTGCTACGAGATCTCCACATCTCAACACCCTGCTTGGGAAAAGATCCACTGTGTGGTTTGGGGCTCCGCCATCTTCCTCCAATTCTCTCTCCTGGACTACCATGACCGTGAGCAAGTCTCTTTGCTTCCATTTTTCCTATATAAAATGAGGAAAACAATTTTTTTTTTTCCTCTGAACCTGCATTTCTTGTGTCTAGTCAGAGCATAGGCCTTTTGTGAAAGGCCTCTCTTACTGTGCATTTGTGCTCTTAACAAAGTTGGTACCTGACCGTGATCGTGTCCATAAGCAGCGTCACAATAAAAAGAAATCGCAAGTAACAGGAATCGGGAGAGGAGATGCTTGAAAAAACCAACAAGGTAATGAAAAGTTTTCTGTTAGGACTAAAGATTGCAAATCACATCCTTAGTCAGCGCCGTGGTGAAACGGCAGCAGTGGCAAAGGGAGCGCCCTGCGGTGGGGCTCGGCACCCGGCGTCCCACGAAACGCAGGAACGGCTTCGTGGAGGTGTTTCTGAAATAGCAGGAGACAGTTTACAGGCACCAAAGCAGAGATACGAAGAAGAAAATTGGGAGGACCTTTAGGAGAGAAGGTGAGGTTGAGAGAGCTCCATATAGAAACTGTCTCCCCGGGTCAGGGTGCGCGTGCCAGCTCGGCGCGTTGACCATGGCTACGAGAAGGGAGTGACGGTCGTTCATCCTCAACGCAAAGACGATTCTGGCAACAAACCCAATAAATCCTTCTGAAGGGTTTTTTTCCCCTGATTAAAAGCAAAATAATTTATTTTCTTCACAGAAAATCCCGTTAAAAAAGAGAAACTGAATGGAAGGTCTATTGATCAGTACTTTGCAGGAGGATAAAGTCACGGCTTGTGACGACGTTCCTATCATTCTGACTAATTACTAGAAACCAATTTGACCAGGTTTCATAGCAGCTCGACCCCGTATTCCCAGAGTGCTACCCACTTCTATTTCAAGTGAGCATTTCAAACTTTGTCACAGCACTATCCAGTGGCCTGCCATAAATCACGGTGCCTCGCGCTGCACGCACAAGCAATGCTGTTTGTTATCAATATAGGGATTATCACCAGCCTGTTCAGCCAGGCAGCGACTGTAATTCAGACTTTGCATTCACGGTGAGTATACGCCGAGGCATTTATATTACTGCAGATGTTATCAAAGCACAGATCTTGGCAAAAAAAAAATGACTCAGGAATTTATTTTAAAGCCTGTTTGCTCTGGCTTGGAAGAGCAGCAAAGGACAACCATCTGCAGATGATTTCAATGACCCTGTAAAATAATTCCTCAGTTTAAACAGTTTTATTTTCTGATATTTATGACACTCTCTTAGCAACTAAGAATCAAATTTGTTTTTCCCTGTGCATACTGTCATCTGCTGTTTGGTACACATTCGTTTTTCCCTGTGACTAAACTGAGAGCAAATTAGCATAAACGCTAGCAGGAATGACTTTGGTTTCTAGAACACTTCATCATTCCAAACCCTCCTCGTACGGCACAGGACTGACAGCGCATAGCGGCAGCAACGCCGGCAGACACCGCGCAAAGCCAGCGCCCCCACGGCTGCCCCCCTTAGCGCTCAAATAGTTTGTTCTGCATTGCTTTATCCAAACTCGCAGCCACTTGCCATCCAGAGTCACCTCCCACGCAGGCTGCAAGAGTTTTAAAAGCGGGACAGATTTCAGGCTTAAATTATTTGCACGTCTTCCGTAATGAGAAGCTGATGCCAGTATGAAAAGGGACTTGGATCTAGAGATGCCCTGGCCTCTCGGTTTGTAGGGTCCCATTGCAAACCAGCTCAGCGTGAGAATTTGAAGCTCAAAGTTCTGGGGAATGAAAGTACCTGTAACTGGGGGTGAAAACTTTGATAAGGTATTCGCGACTGCAAAGATTAAACAGCTCAAAAGAAGCTTTCATGAGCTTAACCAGTAGGTTAATAATGTTTCCCGAGGTAACTGTTTGGTGTGAGTACGTTATTCCCCATGCATCTACCAATTAAAGGCTATTCAGAAATTAGTTTGTTTTATAGCAGAAGTAAACTAATTATGTTTCTTGATGTAGTTTGGGAAAGAGATTACTTTGGAAAAAATAAAACAATAAGTTTGTTCTGTTTTCCTTTTCTGTCCTCCTCTGACCTCCCAAAAAACTTGCCAAGAATCCTGAAATGCTGAGCACAGAATTAACTGAACCAAAAATAAACTGTTGTAGGATTAAGCACAACAGTCCTAGTTTCTAGCATCATCTTCTAAGAAGCAACCCCTAACTATTCTATTAACTCCTTGTAGTAGCTTGGAAGTGGAAAATTATAATTCTGACTTTCAAAGAAAGCATGTAACTCAGAAAAGCTTGGAACTAAGGGCAAAGCCAAGGGGCAGCAGTACCCCAGCCTGCTGAGAGCCAGCACCGCTGTTGGGGGTTGTAAGCACATCGCAGCGTCCATCCAGCTCTGCGGTACAGATTTCTCCCTGAAAGGTGGCATAGGCTTAAAACGTCCATCATAGAATCATGGCATCATTTAGGTCGGAAAAGCCCTTTAAGCTCATTAAGCCCAACCATTCCCCTAACCCTGCCATCCCACCCCCAAACCCCGGCCCTCAGCACCGCCTCTGCCCGGCTTTTAAATCCCCCCAGGGGTGGGGACTCGACCCCTTTCCTGGGCAGCCCCTTCCAGTGCTTGACAACCCTTGCAGGGAAGGAATTTTTCACAGTATCCAACCTAAACCTGCCCTGGCACAACTTGAGGCCGTTTCCCCTCGTCCCATCGCCCCTTCCCTGGGAGCAGAGCCCGACCCCCCCCCGGCTCCCCCCTCCTCTCAGGCAGTTGTAGGGAGCGATGAGGGCTCCCCTCAGCCTCCTCTGCTCCAGGCTGAACCCCCCCAGCCATCAATGTACCTTATACTTCCCAACACAGCTCTCTAGGTTTCATGCTTGGTTGACTCTTGACCCAAGAAATACATTTATCCACAAAAGCCCTAATTCTGAGATGACCAAGCACGAAGCCCCAGCATGACCCCAGGCAGCGGGCCCACGGGAGCACATCCAGCCCACGGCCTTTTCCGCACGCTCCCAGTGCCGGGAGCGACACGGCTCTGCCACCTGCAGCCACACACAGATGAATTCTTTTCCAGGGAATACGGGGCCTCTCGGCAGCCCCACGCCAGGCGCATTTCCAGCATGGCTGGAGAGCACGGGATCTGTCCGGGCGCAATAGACCTGACGGCACCTAAGAGACAAACACGGCGTTCAATGAAATAATGAGAGGATTAATTACAAAGACTGACAGTCCCTCTGTTGTAAAGACAACTAAAAATACTATCGTTGCCACGGGGGTTTTTTCGTGTCAACAGGCCATCGCAGGTGTTTGTCCCGGAGGAGCTGCCCCGCAGCATACCTGTTGCCAAAGCAGAAGTCCAGGGGTTAGAAAACAACACGTGACAGTCGGTAGGTGCAGCGAACACGGGTCACGGGGCTTCAGCCTTATGTACCGGCTGCCTTCTGAAGGAAAAAACAACAAGAGCTTGAAAAGGATCTCCTTCACAAGGCACCGGTGGCTGTGCCAAGCAGCAGAATCACACATCTTTTTTTATGCTCAGTAACACACTCATCTAAAACATTCTCCATGAAGGCATCGATAGTCACACAAGTTAAACAAAGCTTTCCTATCGCTGTGCAACTCCCTTCTCGATACCTACGTTAAGTAATCCTCACAAACAGCGCAACTCATGCTTAGTTCAAACCATGAACTAATCAGGAATGTTTAGCATCATATTTTTCATACTGTAAATGTTAACAAAACATCATCTCAATGCATAGTAAAGCAGAGGAAACACTGTTCCCTGCTGTTCTCCGGAGCCCTGTGGGGGTTTACGTGAGTTAAATCTTAATATTCTCCGTAACGGAACATGGGCTTTTTATTATAAAAGGGATGGGCTGACAGCAGTGACTGCCCCCCCCCCCCCCCCCCCCCGAGGGGGGCCCCAGGAGAGCGAGCACACAGCCTCACAAAGTCATTGCCGTCCACCCAGAAGGGCAGGAAAGGTGTGGGTGGGCATGAAAGGGAATTCTTACTTTAACCCATCTTTTTCTGATCACCTGAAAAATGAGCACACATGACCCCAAAACTGCAGGCAGAATTAATTAGCTACCCAATGTGTTTCACATGCTGGTATAACTGAGCCTCCAAGTCTCAGTAGTTCAGATACACCCACCAGAAAACTGGGGTTTATTTCTGTTAAGAATTGAGCATTTAACCCCAGGAGACCAAACATTAAAAGATGGTGCTTTATGAAAGCACGATTTCATTAATTGCCCAACTCCAGCTCTGCCATAAACCAGGACATTCTGGGACATGTTGTTCTCGGAAACCTTGCCTGGCAGGCTTACAAATTTTATTAATGGTTATTTAACTCTCAACTACTCTTTTTCATCATTTACTCCCCGGGCTCTGTTGTCTCAAAATTAAGGGGGAGCTCTCCAATGCAGGAGTTTCCTAGGCCTGAGCTCCCAGGATTTAAACAAATGGAAATAAGAAACGTAGAAGGCATTAGTGGATGAACTGCAATAAAGAGTAATAGAATGATAGAATCGTTCAGGTTGGAAAAGCCCTTTAAGCTCCCCCAGCCCAACCGTTCCCCTACCCCTGCCATCCCACCACTAAACCCTGGCCCTCAGCACCTCGTCTGCCCGGCTTTTAAATACCCCCAGGGGTGGGGACTCAACCCCTGCCCTGGGCAGCCCATTCCAGTGCCTGACAGCCCTTTGGGGAAGAAATTTTTCCCAATATCCAACCTAACCCTGCCCTGGCACAACTTGAGGCCGTTTCCCCTCGTCCCATCGCCCCTTCCCTGGGAGCAGAGCCCGACCCCCCCCCGGCTCCCCCCTCCTCTCAGGCAGTTGTAGGGAGCGATGAGGGCTCCCCTCAGCCTCCTCTGCTCCAGGCTGAACCCCCCCAGCTCCCCCAGCCGCTCCCCAGCAGCCTGGGGCTCCAGACCCCTCCCCAGCTCCGCTGCCCTTCTCTGGACACGCTCCAGCCCCCCCAGGTCCTTCGGGGAGGGAGGGGCCCAACCCTGACCCCAGCATTCGAGGGGCGGCCCCCCCAGTGCCCAGCACAGGGGCACGGTCACTGCCCTGCTCCTGCTGGCCACACCACTCCTGATACAAGCCAGGATGCTGTTGGCCCTCTTGGCCACCTGGGCACCCTGCTGGCTCATATTCAGCCGCCTGTCGACCAACCCCCCCAGGGCCTTTTCCGCCGGGCAGCTTTCCAGCCCCTCTGCCCCACGCCTGGAGCGTTGCGTGGGGTTGTTGGTGGGAGCACAGCCCACAGCTGGTCCTTCCAGATGAAGAGCAGACGGTGAGGGCAACTTTCTCAGGTCATGGGTTTTTCATTTTCCATTCCCCTGGAAAAACAGGTCCTGGTGCGAGCCCTGCAGAAAGATCAACGCTGCGTGGTCTCCAGTACAGCGGTTGAGCACAAGGCCAGTGACAAAAGAGAACTTTTAAACGCCTGAATACATGACCCTGGTTCCACCAAGTCCAAAGTTATGGGATCTTTATTTCCATAGGATTTCTGCTCACCCTAACAAGCAGGTGGATGTTACGGTTTAGCCAAGGAGCGCAACTACTCGGAAAGAAAGAGAAGCAATGGCTGCAACCACTGAGAAGAAGTTAGGGCTCAGAGTCAGCAGCGAGCTGACTATCTATTTTATGGGAAAGCAGTAAAACCAAAGCAACATCAAGAGCTACCAAAACCGAAGGAATACTTGCGATGACACAGTTAAAGTCCGGGGAGGACTGCTGCACTGTAAAGACTCGCTCAAAATAAGCACTCACTGGGGTGGGAATTCAGACTGCTCGGCATCTATGGAAACTGGGCTCTAAATATATCGTCTTTCAGCACAGGGATTCAAACAGATCTGACTACAAAAGGAAAACCAGTCCTTGAAATTCTGTTTCAAGAGTGGTGTCCTAAGGACAAGCTCAACTCATTCTTCTGCCGATGCCTGGATCAGACCAATTTCCAACACGAAGAGAGGCCAGTGAGATAACGGGAACATCACAAGCACGCCAGGCAGGGCTGTGCAATTACCGGCACCGTTATCGTACGTGTTGATCTGGGCAGAGGCGCGCAGGCAATCAAAATCAAGCGCTACATCATAGCCCAGGGACGAGGCTGCCGACGAGATGCATTCTGCTCACGCGGTGAACAATTATCGTAACACATTTTCCCAGCTCGTTTGGCAAGTTAATGGGAAGCAGTTACGCAGGCAGCCTAACAGGGTGCCGTAGCGGCCACCGTGGCACGAGCCATCGCCGCGTGGGGCAGGTTTCTCAAGTAACTAACCCGGCGAGGAATCCGTTCCCCAAAACAACACAGAAACCCATGGTCTCCAGTAAGAAGCAACTTCCCAAAAGAGAGCGGAGTAGGAATTTCATGTCTGTAAAAAAAAATACCGGTCTCTTCTTTCACCGTGCACTGTCCTCTGGCAACGCTATGGTGGGAGAAGAGATTACAAACAAGCAGACAGCAGCACAACTGGGAGGTGCAGGATTAAATTCCTGCTCGCCCAGGCCACCGAAAGCTCCCTAAAGTGATTAAACAGGGCGCTGCTACTGTGCGCGTTCCTAAAATGCTCTTCTGTGACCGATGGAACTCCTTGCAGAACTCAATGCAAGAACCGTAGCTCTGATTTACAGAAAGAGACTTAAAGCAGAAAAACACCAGAGATGACAGCAGACAAATTAAAGAAATCAACCTAAGTAGAAGCAGAGCTACCACAAGCAAATAGTTAATGGACAGAAGACAGCATATAATAGTAGCTCTAATTAAATATTAATTTTTCTCACTTCACTCTGAGTGAATGCAGCTATCAGCGCTGGCACAGGCACTTTTGGGAAATAGCACAGTTAAAAAAGCAGCAAACAGAACAAATGACTTCAGATTATTTCAGCTGCTTCAATTTGCAGGCCCAGTATCCGAAAGGACCCCAGAAGAAATCAATCTTTTTTAGCCTGCTACATGAATGAATGGCCGGGAGGCCTATGACTAATGCCAGATCTCCTTCTCCTACTCCACCCAGAACATTTGGCAATATATAATAAATTGAGTGCATTCAAAGATTTTTTTTTTAACTCACAAAAACGTAACATTGACCAAAATCCCATTCCTGCATGCCCTGTGAAGAACTTTCAATCACAAGACGTTCCCCCAATCATAGTAACGAATGCACATACCAAACACTTTCAATCATTTCCGAGATGAAAGCGTGCAGAAATGTCCCTCAATCACAGCACTGAAGAGATGCTGCAGCAGAATTTCCTGTTCCCAAGCTGAATTTCCAGCTATATCCCCACACAGAGTCACAGAAAGCTGTGGTTTTCCCTTAAAACCTGCATTTAGGCCTGCACGCCATAAAACAACAAGCAAGCGCACGGACACACGCCACGGTGTGTGATGAAAGAGATGGATACTCAGGCCATGGGGCTCCCACCCCACGCCTTCTGCACCTATCCAGAAAACGGGCAGCAGTTTGCACGACGGCTTATTTGACGTCGCATCGGCACCCAGTACTCGATCGCACCCTTTAACAAGGAGTGCCAAATGTTTCGTGGCCCCACTTGCAGAGATTCACAGGCTCCTGATCTGGTAAAAGCAAAGGAAATGCACTGCAAACAGTTCAGCGTAGGCGGTTCTCAATAAATCCATCACCTTCGATACTTACCCGAAACGATCAGCTCCTCCTTCAGAGGAGTTGCTATTACAGAGAAGGTACGCAGCCTGCTAATGGGAAATAAAACGTGAAGATGCAGCTGCACATATACTAATTGGATAAACATATTTCAGAATCCTGCAGTATTTTCTAATTGTAGGGATGGAGCAATTAAGATTTAATAATTAAGCCACCATCCCAGTGGATATACTTTAAGCCTGCCAGTTTTCTGGATTTGCACTCCCGTGGTATATGATCCAACCTGCAAAGAATTTTATTATTCTAAAATCAAGACAAACTCAAAATCAGATGGCTGGAAGGTTATAGGAGAATTGTGCAGCCTTAATCCCTGCTCGTGCTAAATTGTTTGAAACTCTGAGCTTACAGAATAACACAGTTCTCCACAAAACTTGTGTGAATGCTCCTTGACAGCAGGAATGCCAAGCACCCCTTTGCGGGGAACGCGGCCAGCCTTCAGCAGGCACGCCAACCCCTCCCGCCACAGCGAGCATCGCTGCCTAACGACCCGTAAAATAATAAAACATCTCAACTAGAATCATATTCCGACTGGTAAAATGAAGAACTAGCCCAGCAAAATGGCAATCGCCAGCAGGTCACAGCTGCTGTTTGCTGTACTGCTCCGGTTGAGTAGAGCAACTACTGGGTGCTCTGCGGCTGTAAATGGGAGTTCTGACCTCCAACAGACACAGCTCCACACCACTCACACGTCCGTATTTCCTGATACCGTACGCGTGCGTGTACGTCTGGTGTATTATAAATATCTTTCTTCACGTGAATAGGCTGCATAAGCAATTTATGTGGCCTTAAAAGCTAACGCTAAGGTCATAGGCCAGGCTCCGTTTTCAGTTATCATCAGAATTTCCCTTAGAAAAAAAAAAAACCAGCGTGGGAGGCAGAAGTCATTTCAATTCCAAGGACGAAGATATCAGCTCTGTGACGTGACCTTCGTACTGCTGGTACAAGACCAGCACTAATTAGGTCGTTCCACTTACATCCGGTAACAGCGCTTTGTGGGAAAGCCGTTTCCGTCACTACCAGCTTCTTCTGAACTCAGACCGATAACCTAACAGCTCCCCGAGACATCATTCATAACCGAATCCAAACAGCCGAAGTTACACAGCGCAGCGGTGGCGCCCTGGGGAGCGTGCCGCACCGCCCCTGCCATTTTGAAGCCATTACCTGCAGAGCGGAGGCGTCAAGGCCGAAGCAGAACTTCTCCCAGGGCCCGGTGCTGCCGGGGGCCTTGGCCAGCCCGATGGCAGCGTTGTGGGCAGACACGCTAACGCTGGGCTCGGGGGACGCCAGCCTGTTTGCGGGAGGAAATTGTAAGAAGAGGGCATAGGTGCCAGTGTCACTGGAGAAGCGGAGGCTGTAGTGGTTCGTGCCCACGTCCCCGCGGAGGCTTTGGGGCTGGATGGCGGGCACAGGCAGGAGCAGGGTGAGGGAGGCCTCATCCTGCCGGCACTGGAAGGGAGGGCACACGGCGGCCGCGGGGCCGCCAGCATCCCGGGGAAGAGCCATCTCGCCGGGGCTGCTCCCCGCCGCCGGCGGGGCCGGGCTCTCGGGGGGGCACGGAGGGGCGACCCCGCTGAGGTGGCGGGGCGGGGCCGGCCCGGGGCTGCCGCTCGGAGCGGGGCAAGCGGCGGCGGAGCGGGGCTGCGGGGGGAGCTGGGCGGGCTCCTCGCCGCCGCACGTGCTCCGAGCCGCGCCGCCGGCGCCCGGGGGAGGAGCCGCCCCGCCGCCCGCCTCAGCCGGCCCCTCCGCGCCGGGCTCGGCCTCCTCCAGCCGCTCCCCGGCCGGGCCTAGCGGCTCCTGCGGGCCGGGCCGCGGCACCACGGGCAGCGTGACCACGAGTTGCCGCTGGGCCTTGCTGAAGGCGGCCCGCCCGCCGCTCTCGTCCACGTCGTAGGGGAGGCGGAGACGCAGGCGGTAGGCGGGACGCTGCGAGTCGAGGCGCAGCTCCCGGCCGCGGATCTCCAGCGCGGCCTGGGCGGCGGAGCGCAGCAGCGGGAGCTCCACCGTCACCACCAGCTCCCGCGGCACCGGGCTGGGCGCCGAGTCGCGGCAGCAGCGATAATCCTGCAGGTCCACGTAGGAGCGGTGCCGGATGCTCCAGCGCGGCGTGGTGGGGCCGGCGGGCGGAGCCGGCGGGGGAGCGGCGGGTGGCGGCGAGGCGGCGGCGGGCGGGAAGGGGAAGGGCGGCAGCGGGCAGTCGCTGTCGGCGGGCGGTGGCGGGGCGCCGCCGGGCAGCGGGGTGCGGATGATGGGCGCCTGCGGGACGCCCTTGTACTTGGTGCCGCGGAGGACGGTGGCGTTGGCGCGGTCGAGCTGCACGGCGCAGTGGCGCTCCACGGCCTCCAGCGCCGTGTCGCTGAGCAGGCGGCGGAAGCGGGCGCTGCGGGCGGCCAGGCGGAGCGCCGCCGGGTGGAAAACCACGTCGTACACCAGGCGGCGGCGGCCGCCGCGGCCCAGCTCCTCGCGGCCCGGCGCCAGGCTGTAGGGCAGGGCCCAGCGGTGGCCGCCGGGCTCGGGGCGGGCCTGCGGCGCCCCGACGTGCGGGTTGCTGCAGACGTTGAGGTAACAGCGGCGGGAGCCGGCCTGGCTGGTGCGCAGCACGTAGCCCGCCGCGGGGTGGACGAAGCGCACCTCCACGCCGCGTTCCCGCTCCAGGGCCGCCACCTCCTCCTCGTACAGCCGCCGCTGCTCCGGGTCGGCCAGCTCCGCCGCGTACTCGGCGAACAGCGCCCGGAACTGCTCGTCACGGAAGGCCCGTTGGAGCCGCTCCGCCTCCTCGGCGCTGAGCTCCAGCTCCTCCGGCCGCCCCGTGCCCGCCATGGCTCCGGCCGGGCCCGGCGGCTCTCGTTGCTGTGGAGAAGGCAAACAAGATGGCGGCTGCGGGTCGGCCGTGGTCGTTGCTAGGGTGATAGTAAACAAGATGGCGGCGCTGGACGCTGCCAGGGCGTTGCTATGGAGACGCCAAACAATATGGCGGGGCCTACCCCGGAGTCCGAGCGCCTCTACTCCCGAGCCAGCCCTCCCGGCCTCTCCCTTCCTTTCTCCTCAGTGGCTTCGTGCTGGCTCTCAGCCCTCACCCCCGTCTGCAGGAGTTTCACAGGACCGTGTCCTTGGTCCTCTTACCTCGCCTTGCCCTATCTGCCAACAGATTATATACTGCCACCAGTAAATAACACCTCACAAATCTTCTCTAGACCATTCCCGCCCAACAAAAAACCCCAGCCCACATCTCCAGTATCTGCTGTAGGTGACACTATCCATTCAACTCAGCATGGTGAAAGACCAAGTTCTCCCTAGCTTTAACTTTTTTTTTTTAAATATATTTCCTGTTTGAGATACGCGCATTTCATTCCTCCAGTTGCCTTCTTTTATTTTACTTTGCCAATTAATTTTCACCATGCCTCTACGTTTTATCTAAACTAATACCAGTATCTTTTCCTGTAAAAGTTTGTGTACAAAAGACACCATTTTTGGCTTTCACGTTTATTATAAACAGCTTGTAATACATCCTGAAAGTCAATCCATCTCAAACGAGTGCTACAGTTGGCTTTACAAAGGCTCGCTCCCTTTTGGCAGTCTCGCAGAAATTCAGAGCCCCTGAAGCTTGCTGAAAATACCAAACAGAAACAATAGTTAGTTTAAAAAGCTACTTCATGATAAATATTATTCAATTTCTTGATTTATGAAAGACTTGATAACGTTTTAAACTATTTAAAGACCTAAAGCATCTCACAGTATGACATTTCCTATATTCAAGTAAAGGTTACATGGGTCGATGTATTAGCAATTCCCTTGGGAGCGTGGGGGGTGTTACGCGCCCCCGTCTGAGAAAAAACAGCTTTTGCAGCAAGGCATGGAACTGAAGCAGACAAGGCAAGTTTGCACTTCTCCCATTGGGTTCTACCATCATTATTTCAAAAGGGCAAATTTCCATGGCCGCTGTAAGCCCTTGGATACCTTTTGGTGTTGCAGCTGGCCTTTTTTCCCAGTCATTGCAAGACCACAGTTGGAATGAGTAAGTACAGATTTAAAATACATGAAATCAAAGCATGGAAGTGGCTTCTGGGCTTGACAATGATGACAAAATGAACCAAGAATTGCTCCTAAGTGTAACTAACCTATGCAGCAAGCATCATCTCCAGAAACAAATCCCTTTCCCAATTAGGTCTCAATTACTGAAAATCATACAGTACAGTGTCTTTCCTTTTGCTTTTGGATCCTGCTTCTCATCATTGTTATTTGACTGTAAATTCTCAATTTATTATTTTAGTTCTAGGCATTTGGATTTCGCTGCCTAAGTATGAAGCACAAGTCTATGTTAAACTATACAACATTCACTCTGTTTATATAATCGATTTTCTGTCTTCCGATAATTAGAAAGTCAGCAAATAAGAAGATACTTCCTTTTAAACAAGAAACTGAATATATTTACCTGTCTTCAACTGTCTTGTTGGAGGGGTAGAATACCTTGAAGGAAAATCCGCTTCTTGGAAACGAACCCTGTAAAGAAAAATGTATATACCACACTTGTGTAAGTAAAATGCTGTACAAATATGTGATTGCACCCCCTTCTTATTTTGGCAAAGCGTAAGGAAATCTTACAGGATTTATGCAAAGACAGTCAGTGTTGGTGACAGTGAATGGGTCGTATTTATCCGCGATGACGAGCATATCTGGCACGGGATATACCCTCAGGGCGTAGTCATAGGCCCAGTACACAGGGCTAACGTACAGCGGAAGTGGCGTCAGATGTCCTTGCGATAATATAGTCTTTACAAACTGCAAGGTAAACATAAAGAGTTTGAGCCGTTTCCTGCACGTCAAAGTCATTCCTGCAGATGCTAATGCTGTTAATAAAGAAGCGGTGAACCTGGAAATGTTTTTTGTGGATCTCACTCCCTCCAATTATTAACGATTTCTAGAATAAAGCAGCAACTCCCCTACAACGGTCAGCCGCTGGTTTGCTTGTTGTGTTGGTTTTTTTTTTTAAATACACCAAGTCCTCTCTAAAACATATCAGCCAACATTTGAAGATGTCAAAACTCTTATTTCATCTATTCAACTCTCCAACAAACTGCAGAAATCTGCTCACCTGCTCCTCCCACCCAGGAAGTACCAACACTGCCACAATTTTGTGGGTTTTTCCCCTCAGGACTTTCCTCACAGTACCAGTGAACCACAAAACCCACAGTTAAACACAGTCTTTGTCCTGCACTGGGGAAATAATTTGATTCCCAAATTATTTCGATTCCCTTGGCTGTCCTGGGAGTTGCCCTGCTCCAGACACCAGCTGCCCCTTTGCGTTTGTTTTTTCATCTGGCAAATTCCAGCCATGGTATTTCGGTTCCTGAAAATATCTCCTCAAGCCCCTTGAAAGTTTTTGTTGTCTCTAATCAATCGTGTAGCCACCATTAGGCTTCGTTTTCCCCAAAGGGCCAAAATCACTACAGTGACTTGGTGGAAGGGTCTGCTGTTGAAAGAAAATGAAGCACCAAGCATAGGCCCAGTTACTGCACTGATACTTTACGAGGCCTAAAGTCACTGTTATTCAATCTAATTTCCCTCTCTCGTTCATCTTTTTGCACTGATGGCTGAAGTACAAAACTAGCAACAGGCAAAAAAGGCAGAGAAACACTGAAGTATGCAAAAGCAACCCAATACCCTTATCTGCAGAAGGTGTTGCAATACATAATTCTACATTTCCTTCATGATTCCTTCCCTTCCAAGCATGAGAAAGCTGTGTCTGACTACAGGGAAGTGATGGCTTGCAGCGCACACATGCACGTACGCAAACATGCACACCAAAACCAAGGTGCATCAGTGTCCACAATGGGTTCCCCACGTTCACAAAGAGATGGAGCACTGTCATAGAATCATAAAGGTTGGAAAAGACATCCAAGATCATCAAGTCCAACCGTCAATCCAACACCACTGTGCCTACTCAACCATGTCCCGAAGTGCCATGTCTACAATTTTTTTGAACACCTCCAGGGATGGGGACTCCACCACCTCCCTGGGCAGCCCCTTCCAGTGCCTGACAGCCCTTTCAGGGAAGAAATTGTTCCCCATGCCCAACCTCACCCTGCCCTGGCACAACTTGAGGCCGTTGCCCCTCGTCCCATCGCCCCTTCCCTGGGAGCAGAGCCCGACCCCCCCCGGCTCCCCCCTCCTCTCAGGCAGTTGTAGGGAGCGATGAGGGCTCCCCTCAGCCTCCTCTGCTCCAGGATGAACCCCCCCAGCTCCCCCAGCTGCTCCCCAGCAGCCTGGGGCTCCAGACCCCTCCCCAGCTCCGCTGCCCTTCTCTGGACACGCTCCAGCCCCTCCAGGTCCTTTGGGGAGGGAGGGGCCCAACCCTGACCCCAGCAGTCGAGGGGTGGCCTCCCCAGTGCCCAGCACAGGGGCACGGTCACTGCCCTGCTCCTGCTGGCCACACTTATTCCTGTCATGATGAAGTGAAGGAAGAAAGACCTAAAAGAAGTTTCTGAGTCAAACAAACAAAAAAAAAGCCATAGGAAAAAAATAGAAACAGACTCCATCCATCACTGTAGTGAGCCGATACTGCCTGGATCATTCTCATTCAATTATATCAGTAAGTCCCACCAACTCCTGCTGTGCATTCATTAACTGGAATCATAACTCAGAGTGCTGTGGCAATGTATCAAAAGCAGGATTAAGACTTCAAGTGAGAAGGCAGGAGAAGCAGATGACCTTTTGGAAAAGTGACATGCTGCTTTACTGCAAATGTCACTGGTGAATTGATCAAATCTTAAAAAAAAAAAAGGTAATTTGTATTAAACTTTGCCTTCAGGAATCAATGTTTGTTGGTACGACGTTCATTGCTGGTGCACATACACCAAGACTCAGCTGCTACGAAGTTCTGCGTTCAAGGGCACCTGCAGAATGACTCGATGCCATCCATCGGTATCATGGTTTCAGCTATTTTACTGTCAGGATGGAAATGAAGGTAGTAATACTAAATGTATAGATCCTTGTTACAATCCCTCTTGGTTACTCTTGCAACGTGTCATGAGAATGCACCCTAAATGCAGTCCTGCTGATCAAAAAAGAAGTCAAGGAGGTCTTAGCAAGAAGTGCTGAACACAGCTCACTCACATGGTTAGGAATATCCATGTTGCTGCTAGGGAAGCGGACACAGTTTCTGCACATTTTATTTACCAAATCTTCACGGAAGATAATAATTTCTTGGGTGCAATATTGAATCCTAAATGGAAAACATTAATGAAATTAAATAAATTGAGATGAAACTAAAAGACAGGGAGCTGCGTTATAAAGTTGATCTCCCTCTAATACAGCAAAACGAAAAAGCACATTTCCATTAGAATAATACTTTCCCATCTTCCCTTCATTCTCTCCAGATTCAGAAAAACACAATGCTTTTGATACTCGCTATCAAGCCTTTTAGCACTACTTCCTTTCACCACTAATTTATGTATTAATCTATTTAAAACTAGTTAAAATTAATGCAAGTGAGGAATTCTAATAATTTGAAAAATTTAAGACAAATTTTTCCAAAATTTGTAAATTTTGAAAATTACATCTGCACATAAATTAGTCATTCAGTAAAAAAAACCCAAACTGAAAAATAGCAGTAAGTTGCACTGTTACCTGCACGGATTTGTGGTGAAAACTGAAAATGGTACCAGCTGTCTGAATTCCTCAGTAATATTTTCAGCCAGGGGAGGTCTAAAATAAATAGCAACAGATGTATCAAGCAAGACTCTTACCTTCTTGAACTATTTAACTCAAAAATTCCAAAATTTGAAAAAGTGAAGCAAACTGACCTTGGTAAAATAGAACCAGGACCAGGGTCCTCAGGGCCAGGAACAAACACAAATCGACTACTGTAAAAAGTTCAACATATCACTTTTACACAGAATTATCCTAGAAGTAGCTAAACATTGGTTATGTACTGCCGTCACTCCACAGATGCATGCAAACAACCTATTCTGGGGCAGAGATGACAGCTCTTCCTGGCCTTATGAACGACATAAATCACAGCTGAGGCATAAGATACATACCCACTCCCCACTAAAGCAGAAGAAACCTTAAAAACTGTTCACCGTGCAAGGGGGACTGCTGGAAGGGAGACAGACCAGGTTGTGCAGCCTGGCTCAGGGCTCAGTGGTAACGGGCTCCAGGATCTCACACAGGGACCCCAGATAATCCAGCAGTGGCACACCAAGAGAGCCCCACCAGGACACAGGATGGAGGATCAGTCCATCTGATACGCTTGCTTACAGCTCACACAGAGCTTGAGAGCCACAGCCAGTGGCCTTTCCTGGTTTTGGGGCCCATTCTAGGAACTAGCTCTACTTAGGCGCTACTGTTACGAATTCAAAGATCGGAAGCCAGAAAGGACAGGCCCTGTCTGTCTCCCTGTTTTGTTTTCCTTTGTATACTCAAATCTCTGTAAAAGGGACGTAGTTCTCCAGGCCTGGAATGGGGCTCCCACAGAGCAGGGACACAAGAAGGGATAAATAAAAGATTCCTTTGCAGGATTGCATTGCTTTGGTTAGTTCTCTAACAGCCGTGGAGAACCACGTATGCAAGAATGGAAAAGAGAAAATGAGATGTCTCCATGTAGGCAGTAGTCAGTGTTTCAGATGACATTTTCCGGGGCTGGTAAGAGAAAGCCTGCAGGTGCTCGTAGCAGCATCAATACTTCAACATCAGTTTAGAAAGGAGCACTGCTCAGGCAGAACCCTGCTGATTTCAAGGGAATTCCAGGGGAAAAAAAAGGGCTCTCCCAAATAGCACTTTTGGGGAATCATGGGCCACATTCAATTCATGTGGAAAATGCTCCGGGGAGAGGCAGCTTCACCTTTGCTCACTCAATAGCAGCTTCCACGACCAAGCTATTTTAGACAAAACCAAAACCTTAACACCGCTCCCAAAACAAACTTACAGACCTGTTATGAGACCAGCTTGCTGTCTGATCATAGCTGGCTCACAGTAATGAGAAAACATGTTTATCTGTTAGTTTCTGAAAGTAGTTAAAGCAAAGGATTCACAATATAAACAAATTTCCCCTTTCATAGCACTTTGCTGTGTACCTTTTATGAATGCTGGGATATTCACATATAATATCTGCAAGAGCCTTTAAAGAACCTAGAGTCAGGAAAAAAAAAACCACACCACCTGGTTAGACAGTAAACACACATTATATGAATCACCCCTATACTTCAGTACATTAAAAAATGTGTCACTTAGAAAATAAGGGTTTCTTTTCTGCTCCCTTAATTTGTTTTGCCATCATTACCTTAATTTAATGTACATGTTTGACTATATGCAAAGACTTCCCCACCTTTCAGTGACTGAATTTGATTTTTTCCATACGGTGCAGATGAAAAATTTCCACAAAAGAAAAAGCAGGTTGGAGGTGCAGAGGAATAACCTGGGAAAACAGAGTATCTGTGAGTATAACATCCATTCACTTCAGTATCTGTCATCATTCAGCTTCCAGTCCATTCCATGAAAGGCAGAAACTGAAACAGCACTTCAAGCTCTGCTGCTATTAATACACCTGAACTATTTTCTTGATACAGGCTTTTGTTAGCTTAAAAAGGATGATTGCAATGTACAAACATCACTTCAAGGGAAGCAACAATTTACAGGCCCAGTGCCAACAACACTGTTTGCCTGTATCCAACTAACTACTGACCCAGCCATATAATTACATGAAGTACAATTATAATAAATAATATAATTTTAAAACACACTCTTTCCTTAAAGAGAAAAACAGCAAGTAGGTAGCAATGGGTTACTATTAGCCTCCATGCATCATTCCAATTCAAGGGCTCTGCCAAGATTTATCTCGCTCTTTGGCATTATAAAGCAACAGTAACTGGAATTGCCTGAGCATTTTAAGTCTGATGAATCCTCACAGTATCACTAATCACCCAGAAACACATGCTTTATAGCAAAGAGTGAAAAAAGAAAGCCGATTCCTATCCCTAAAAGAAAAATAAAAACATCTACTCAGGCATTCATCTCATGCTCCAGGTTACTCTCCATTTTCCTAACGTGCAGTACCAGACTCAGATTTACTTCACTATTTTTCAGACCAGTTGGTAAATAGGACAGAAATGTTTATACCAGAGAAATGGCTCATCAATATTTTTTCTTTGCTACTCCACTCAGCTATTGTTTTTAGTTTATAATTATGAAGCTTATTACTTGCCTGTTAAAAAAGAAATCTCAAAATAGTAAATGCAATGTACGCATCTTTGCCAGGTGGGTTCAGTATATTAACCTCACTGACCGAAGTCCCTTTATTAACTTCAGCATATGCAATCTTAGGTCAAGCTCAGTTTGCTTCAAGGATCTTGCCAACTTCGATCAAGATACTGAACTGGTTTTGTAACTTCTGGACGAGTGTGGTAATTTGTGTCCAATTTTCTGTAAGTGAATAGCAGTTTCCCACCCTTAATTTTACGATGCTTATTTTTAAAGCAGCGCCCTCTCACACTTCCATTCTACCTAAGACAGACAGGACAAGCTGTTCCAAAACTGCTCTGGAATACAAAGAAGCAATTCACAGATCTCACAGATGCTTGCTATCCAAATGTTGTCAACATTACTAATGTAATGATGCGGGGAAGAAACAGTTCATATTTTAAGAGTAACTGACATTTTTTCATTGGTAGAACCATAAAGCATTCGAGGGACTGCTGATCTCTGATGAAGTAAGAAGTCTTCTTTAAACTAAGCCTAGGAAGAACTTTCACGACCAAGGGAAACATTCTTGTCACAGCCCATAAAATGGCTACTGTCCAAAACAACATTAGTACTAAGTGATTTATGGAACAGAAGTATCAGCTTGCAAAAATATAATACAATTGAATTCTTAAAACTGTTAGGGAAAGATCCAAAAGAAATATAATAGCAACCATGAAATGAAAATAGCTGTCACTAAAATTAGAGTGAGACTTCACTGGCTTTGGGCTTGGGATCCTACCAAAAAAAATGTAACAGTTGGCTTATTCTAGCTTTCTCAAAATGGAAGTTCATAGAAAATGCACAACACAGTAATAACAGGACTCTTGAAAATCACTGCCTGACTTTTTCATTTAAAAGTACACTTTTGAAAAAAAGGCACACAAACCATTATTTCACAAAAGAACCTATTTAGATCACAGTTCGACAGTAAAGTTGGCCTAACACTTAGCAGATCCTAGAAAGAACAGTCTTGCTGTCAGTTGCATGCTGCCCAGCTTCCCCTGCCTGGACAGGGATGCTCATGCGAGCGACCACACCATTAAGAGTTCACAAAGCTCAACCAGCATAAAACTAATTCTCCAACAAAGGCAACTAGTTTGCTGCTGGGGCATTTCCCTGAACTAGCTCACCTTGGGATCAGACTTCCCAGCCCATGCCAAGGAGGGGACACAGCTGGGGACCAAGGACTAGCTCAGCCATCAGGCTGCCTTGCTGCACTTGCCAGCTCTACAAGCTCTACAAGCTAAGTGCTGCTAAGGACTGAGGAAAACAGTAAAAATTCTCTAAAACAAAGTTCAGAGTCCAAGCAGTTCTCACCTACCCGAAAACATTGTGTGAAGCTTCTCCAGTACTTCTGCTTGGTCCAGCCATACATCAGAAAGAAATACAAACATGGCATCTTCGTTTTCATCCTCCAGCTGCTTTAGCTTTGCAGAATCCTTTACTGAAGCTGAAGAAGGCCCTCCAAAGAAGTTTACATTCCCATAGAAGGCTCTATATCATTAAAATATTCAAGTTAGTTCTGTTTTCTTCCCAAATAGTTAGCAGTTTTGACTATGACTCACTTAAGCCATTTTAATTATTATTATGATGATAGGTAGCTCAGATGGTATCAATAATCATCTAGTACTTCATGGAGAAACCAAAGAAGAGAAATGGCAGTCACCTGGATATAAAGCAGAGGCACTGCCCTGACATAATTTAACAGATCATCTCAGGGTAGTATTTATCCTCAGTTCTCTCCCCCATCCATTCCTTGAGCAACAAGGAATTTCTTATTCTCATGTAATAGTTATCTAGTTTTGCAATTGAGAAGGATTTAGATCGCAATTGTTATTATATGCAGAACCCAACGGCCTTTGGAAGGTTTTTTCTGCTAACGCCACAGGCTTTAGTCCTGGTCCAAGTAGACCAGCAAGTCCCAGAATTGCTTCCTTAAAATTGTATTTATTTTGAAGCATTTGGGGAGGGAGAAGAATAGCATACTTTAATGTCACAGAAATTATAAAATAAGAATGCGCTTACTTAGAAACCCATAACAAAATATGGAGCGAGGCTGCTGAAAGTCAGTTTTATACCTAGTGGTAGCAGAAGGCTCAGTAGGCGGAAATCCAAAAGCGTTCACATGAAAAACTTCATCTTCATACCAACCTAAGAGATTTTTGAACAACAAAATAACCTTTAGTTTTCCTAACAACGTCGTGTCCTAGACATTAGTCAGACAGTTGGCAGCTGTGCCGCATAGCTAGTCCCAGCCTCCATCAAACCTCTCTTGTGATAGCACCAGGCCCCGTGCTGGTTAGTGGTGAGCCAGACCAGGGAACTAACTGGCTGAAGAACAGGCTGAGCAAGAAACCAACTGTTTTTTTACCCCTGGCACTTCTTTGAATGGATTTGCTGCACAGCCACATAAGCAACCTTCTCAACCCAGCCGAGAAGAATGTCGGGGAACAGGAGTAATTTTTGCTGGCCATTCCCCAGAAGAGTCTCCATCAAACTGCACCCCTTCTCAAGAACTGTCCCACCAGAACTAACAGGGTGATAATTGTCCCCACTATCATTCTTGCTCTTGACTTCTACTTAGTTTCTTTTACAAATTTTAAACATAAAATACATTATCAGAAAATAGACTGGGATTATGTATATTGCAGAGTAATATCTTACAAACAGAAATGACCATAATTTTGCCAAAACATGTCCAAAGCTTCAAAACTGCAAGCCCTTACATCATCTTAATGAGAAGACTCACCAAAGCCTCTGAAGGACTAAAGTTTTGCAAACAGAAAGCAGCGTTTTCACGTTGTTAAATCATACTGTTTCATTATTCTACTCTGTCTTCCTCATCTAGTCTCATCTCCTCCAAGCACATTGGAGCCAGGCTAATTAAGGCCAATCCTCAAAGCTGCTTCAGATGCTCATGTCCCACCGACATTGCTGAAAACAACAAAGTTCACAGAGGCCTATGGCCTATGGCCAAAAATCTCCATCACAGACTCAGCTTATGGTCAAGCCTTATCAACACGAGACTTGTCTGTTCAGCCACATCTGGCAGACACACAATTGCAGCAACAGCCATTAACAGAATAACTTATTACAAGCTAAGAAAAATAGTCTGCTTTACCTTCTGCCAGAACAAAGCATGATTCAGTATATAAACCACTGTGGAACTGGTGCAGAAAGGTTAAGAAATATATTTTTCTTAGATCAGGACTCTTAAACTAGTTCTTTAGCCAAAGTTTGCTTTCCAGCTGGTATAATCCATTCGGACACTACTGAAAGTTCATAGGCTGCCTTAAGAGTTAGGCAATTACCTAGTAGCTGAGCAGGTAAGCTCATAAACAGCCCACAGACAGGAACACGCTCTGCTTCCACTAGGAGGAATACTAACCTTGTCCTAACGGTCTCTGTGAAAGGGCACTGAGCAGCAGCAACCAAGTAACTTGAAAAGGAGGAAAAAGACAGAGCTGCAATTCTCAATACGTAATTTTGAATGGTCAGTATTGATTTGTTATTCAATCTGAAACTCTCCAGGTCTATGGGAAATTTCTTCCACTCTTACATCACAGAAAAAGGATATCGCTTTACTAAGGTCTAGCTGGACGACTCCTGTAGGGTCTTCTAGGAAAAATTTCCCCTAAAAAAAAGGATTAATTAATAAAGCAAAATATATCCAAACACATAAATGCTTCAATCAGAAGCATCTATCAGTCAGCATTTAGAAATAATTTAGCCATCTTTAATATTGTAAGCTTAGAACACGCTGGCAGAACTTAATGTAGTTTGTAGCAAGGGTATCTTAGCACCTTCCCTTTGAGCTGCTGCAGCCTGGATTGCTGGTGCACCCCTCCCCTACAATCACAGTCCAGTGCAATGGCAAGTCCAAACATGGTCACTGGAAGCTCTGGCATTTCAAGAAGGGGCATGCCTAAAAAATGTAACTGGTTCTGGTTGCTGATACAAAGCATTACAAAATTCTGTAGTGAGAAGACAAAGACATGTTGCCTCACACACTAGCATCAACTGCTTGTGGACAAGTCTCTTCTCAGGGAATGGATCTTGCACCACTGACACTGATATGAGTTCTGCCAATGGCTTATATGACAGGATACAGCGGTGAGATACTTAAGCCTTCTCATTTTCTAATATGTTAGAACACTGAACGAACGGTGACTTAGATGCTCCACAATAAAAAGCAACCCACCTCCTTGAGCTGAGTTATCATCCCAAGCACAATCACTTCTCCCACTTTAGCTGTATTGCCCAACAGAGTTTCTACTGTTTTAAGCTGAAAACCAAAGGCAAAGAATCAAATAAGAATTAAATCAAACTCTCCACGTATCTATTCTTAAGCAAGCAAGACAAAGCACCACAGAGCACATGTTTTTACATAAATACACAAATGAGCTATGAGAGAATACGGGCTCATTAGAAAAATCAGGGACACACTTCTGAATGTCAAATGTAGCACAGTTTAGGGAAAGATTTCCAATAATGGCTGCTAGCATAAAGAACAGCTTAGCAAGTAAATATGTATTGTGATTATTTTGCTTACAACTGGATTAAAACTGAAAAGAACAAGCAGCAATTCCTGCACTTGCCTAAGAATGTCAACTGTAGTAACCGGATCCTCAGCAGGATCCAACCTGAACCACGGGGCCAGCCTGCACCCATACAGTAACACTAATTACTTCAATCAAAGAACCATAGGTGGATGATAGAGAACATCCCAGAGTAATGCAGATGACATCGCACAGCATGCTGTCTGCAATTTCTGCATAAACATATTTTGTCCTGTCAAGCTGCAGTTAAGAGAGACAACCCTCCTACAACACCAGCATAAGCAATGCACTTGCCACTGCTGCCAGGGAGGGTAGGAAGCACTCAAGGGAGAAAGATGTCTCTAAAGCCTGGATGGAGATGCAGGCTCGACCCAGCTAAGGTCAGCTGCTTTTTTCTACATGATAGCACACTCCGAACAGGGAGGAGCAGGAAAAGTTGAGCAAAGCAAAAGCTGTTATTTGGTACTCAGTGACACACATACACATTCATCTTTTTAAAAAAATATGCAGGAACTATATAATATAGAGACAGCATTTAATATGAGAAAGCCATGATGGGAACAGAACAAACTAAAGTTATGACCTTATTCAATTGTAGGTTTGTGAATTTAGTGCTTATGAAAGAAAGCAGCAGGGAAAATCTCCCCAAGCAGGGGGAAGCAACGTGTAATAAGCTGAACAGCTAATGCCCTTCCACCTCAGGAAGCCAGTTTCCCTTGCACTTCATAGCTGCTTTTGAGTGGCTTGGTCATCGTGCTGATCTGAGCCAAACAACTGCATTTTTGACACGCAGGCTAAAAATGATCGAAAATAACTCATTTCCACTGATGACCCATATCGGATGTAGAACTAAAACATCACTGGAGAACTATTATGGCATTAAGTGTAACACAAGTACAGTTCCCTTTGCAAGAAAAAACCCAGATTTTTTTACCTGGAATTTGCTCCCACTGTCATCAGGATGAGCAACGACCACTGAAGGAGTAAACAACTCATGTCTATGAGTCCTCTGCAGAAACCAAGTTTGAAGTAATCCAGTTTAAAAACAAATTAGCATTGTCAAAAAGCCAGTTCATTACAATCACTACACAAAATACTTTTTAAAGTTCTCTGTTATATCCACCAACATTTAATTTGTTGAGCATAATCAGTTCTTTTGACAGGAATTTGCTTCTAAGAAATAGATGATCAATAATACTGGACAATAAAACTAAGCCCAAAAAGTAACAGCAAAGCATCTGTAATGCTTTTAAAAATAGTTATTTCTGACTACCTGGAAGGAAGGGGTGAGAGAGCAAGGGAAGGCAAACTGTATTAAATGCTAACTATGTGGAAAAGAGCAGGTTATCTCTTCAGGGCAGGGCCTATTAGAAGTAAGGATTTTTTTTTTTTTTTTTTGAATAACAGGAGCAAGTTACACCAACAGACAAACTGCGGAGAGCGTGAAGAAAATACATTGTAGAAATTTTCACTGCTTTCACTGTTTTTCATGCAGTCTGAAAGCCTCCCCTTGGAACAAACCCACCACCACCAGCCTACGTAACACAGGCAGTAAGTGCCATCAGCAGCCCTCACGCACACAGTGACCTGAAGCTTCACTTTTCTAGAGGTTGGAAAGGAGTACATACGACTAACAAACATAAAACCTGTACAACAGAGTCGATGTGAAACCTAAAACCTGTACAACAGAGTCGATGTGAAACCATCAGACAAAGAGGTGCAATAGCACAATACAGTCTAGGGAAAGGAGGCTTCAGGGTACACCCGATGGACACCTCCTGCTGCTGTTTTGTGAGTGTGCCAATTCCAGCAGGTTTCACTAATCTGAATCACTGTTTGTATGAAGCAAAGCTTCTTCAGTTAATGGTTAACAGGTCTTGCAGGGTGCTGTTTCCAGAGGTTCCCAAATTGCAGGACACATACTCCTAGTGGCAGCAAATCCCCGGGTAGATAGAGAGTTGTTGCTGCTCTGGGGTATCTGACCCTGTGCAGGCAACTACCACAGGGTCCAAAGGACAAGCAGTTCACAAAGGCAGCTGGGTGCCTCCCTGCCTGCCACCTATAGGGCACCACAGACAAAAAGCTGTGCTCGCCGCCTGCCCGTGTCCAGGCGGTTTGCTCACAGGCAGTTGGGTCTGTGCAGTACCTGCCTGCACTGAGCGGGATCTGTGTTGTGGATCAGCCCACTGTAGTTAGTGCAGACACCTGAAAAACAACTACCAGGTCATCTGATCAACACCTCGCTCCCCATCCCATCACTGCTCCCGCCAGGCTGCACAAGAGGCAGGGCAGAGCACAGCGCGGAGTAAGCAGGCAGGTGACATGGGGCTGGATCCCAACTTACTGGGTGAGTGGAAGAAAGGAAAGACCAGGGTTGTGACCCTGTTCTGAGGGATAATCAGACAGCAAGTGCTGAGGGACTGACTCTTTCTGGCTGTGTGCTCAGCCTGGTCCAGAGTCACCACCTACAGCTGCTGTCAGTACCTGCAGCGACTGTCACGGTGGTGCAGAGCAAGTCGTGTTGGGGAATCCTGTTCTGAAGTTGCTCACAAGACAAGACAAGATGCATGTGCCACCAAGAGATGACAAGGGGTGGCCGGCTCTCACTGGGCATTTTGAAAAATGGAAAACGAATAAAGGAACTAAACCAGAAGCAAACTTCAGTGCTTTAAGGAGACCCTGAATGAGAGCTTCCCGGGGCTTTGGGTTTGCATTATCTCGACAAGCTCGACATAAACAACATGCTACTCAAACGTAGCACAGAGCCAGACTACAGGAGGAAAAAGAGCAAGACACATGTAAAAATACATAAGCCCCTCAAATGACATGATGCTAAAATACAGAAACACATGAATCCATCATGCTGTATGGTGACAGTTGAGAAGGCTGATAAACCTTAGTACAGATCCTGTTCTTACTCAGATTTTGTTTAAACTGTAGCTCACAAAAGCACCTCAGCACAAAGCACTGTTGTACATGTAAGAATATAAAATCCAGCATTTTGCTTGTGTATTTTGTTAAACAAAGCAAAACTTTTTTCTGACCTGTTGTAAGATGTAGTAACGTTCACGAAACAACTCTGCTTTATCCCTGGCAGTTCCAAATAAATTTGGTACAGGCAAGTTGGTCATTGACAGACTGTAAGAAGTTTAACACAATCAAGATTAAAAAGGTACATTCCACACAAAAAAAAATGACTTATTGATCTGAAAGTTGTAGGAGGCTGCAAAAGCTATAACACTACTGCATAATTTAGTTACTCAATGAGGAAGATCTCTGCTTGGGAAGCTGTGTTTCTGCATTTTGAAGGCTACATCCATTTAATTTCCCTCTAACTCACAGGCTTTGAGATTTATCTTTCCCCCTGAATGGGACTCTGTGGAAATCAGTTTCTAAAAAAGCAGTTATGTCTTTTAAGTGGCCATGAACAAGAGTATTTTCTTCCTCCTGGTTAGGAGATTGTCTGCATGGAGTTCTCTGCTTCCACTAGCCTGGAAAGCTAGAAAGCAGCACTGGAATTAAACTCCTACTGCAAACACACAGATTGCTTTTGCTGGACTGGCAGAATCATGGACCAAGGCTAGAATATGAATTGTACATTACATGAAGGTCGCTGCAACCCCTCGCAATGAGCACCACTATCCATTCCTCAGCTAACACCACTTCAAGCTTTTTAAATGCACGGCCTCTTTTTGGCTCAGCAATCTGGGCTGCTTGCTGTTAAAGGTAAATTCTTCAGCTAGCAAAATATTTACAACCAACTCCTCCAATTATTTCTTCCTTTCTCCAACCTCCAGAATCACCAGTTGCTCCTAATTTTTCTTTTTTAGCTTTTGTAGCTCTCCTTAGAAATCCCCCAGGGCTTCAGGGAGTTGCAAGCTACAGTCTAAGAAACAAATACATGCAACAGACAGACCAAATTTATTAAATAAAACAGCCAGATGTAAAAAAAAAAAAAAGAAAAAGAAACTACATTTAGTGATGCATGTCCTTATGTCTGTAGCCTCACTGTCTCTTTTGTTCATTAAATGGCCTAAACATGGTTGAACATTTTACTATCTGATAAACACTGAAGTTTCAGAGCCAGTAACACCATAGGCAGCACAGAATACACTGTGACAGGAGATACAGGTCCCCATTTCAGTTTCATCCTACCGGACTAGGAAAAATGCAAAGGCACATTTATTTATGAGCCAGCATTTATCAGAGTCCTTAGAGACTAAGAAACAAAATTGTCTCACTTTCTCACTCAGGCTTGAAATGAGCAGACCCAAGAGGGAAAGATTAGAAAACAGACTTTTAACCATATAGAAATAGAGGCTTTTTTCTTAAAACAAGAAGTGGTTGAAACTTAAAATATGCAAGACTTACGGTAGAAACTTCTTTCTTTCTGAATTATAAATATAACGTGGAATATCAAAGGCTCCAATAATGCTGAAAACATTTTCTCTGAAATAAGAATACATTTACAACATTATCTGAAGTAGATGAAACAAACAGTAATAAAGCATGTTGAATAAATTTGTATTAATTTTGTTCGCTATCACCCTGCATTATCACCATTTCGCCCGCATCACTCTACCTACTGGATACTACTGCATCTTCTAATTCAAATCAGGAAATTCTTCAGTTCATTTAGGAATGCAAGAGGGATACATCTCCTTCCCTTACCATCATCTGCCATCTTTTTTGACAACAGAACAGCCTTGGCATGGTTAATGTGAATAGGTTTAAACAATGGACATGCACAACTCTTCAAACTATTCATCGAGTTGATACATTCCATTACATTTACTGGTTGAGCTCTCTCCTCCGATGCCTCTCATTTCCCTCTTACTATAAGCAGATCAAATTCGTAACCGTAGATAAAATTATCCCATGAACCTTCACTAAGGCTTACAAGCACAGGACACCATCACTGCCTATCAGACACTGATGTCTTAGGCTTCAGAGTGCATTTCTTACAAAACTTTGCCTTCAAGCTTTCTGCAACATCATCCAAGAGAGTCATACAGGCTGGCCCTGCGATCTGTAGAGCTTTTCCCTTCAGGACTCTATACTGAGGATCTGTGCATACAGATTTCTCATGACTTCCAGAGCGAAAAATACATTAAGTGTATAAAGCAACACAAAGAAAAGTCACAGTCAAACCGTCTGCAGCATAAAGGTCCCAACAACAAGGAGAAAAGCATAAAACAAAATTTGCTTCATATTAAGAAACTGTAGGATCACAGTATCTAACTGACATGCCGAGCAAACCATTTATTTTCATGCTTTGCATTACGGTGTCAACACACAATGTAAACACTAAAGGAAACACATTCATCACAATCACAAAGTTCTCAGAAACTCAAGTAATTGCTCTCCGCTTTGTTATCAGAGAGTGAAAATCAATCGCAGTTTTCAAGAACAGCCCTGCTATACAATAAAGAAGAAACAAGCATCACAGTGAAAAATTTTTCTAGGTGCTTTCAGAAAAGAAGTATCTTATGAAAGGCACAAAAATAACCTTAGATAATTTTGAACTAGAGAAAAGGAAATTAAAAAATTAACAGAAGGAACAGGTTCTCTCTGCATCGTAAATATTGGGTTTACTTTATTGGTTAATATTCAACCTGTGTCACATGTAACACATAACCATAGTATTTTAATTCCAGAATGTCAGCTTTATATTTAGAGTCCCCTCGAGGCCTATCCATGAGAACGAATTTTCTAAGGAACATTACTAACCTTCAAAGACAGTACCAGGAAGACAAAAGCACAAACCAATTACTGCATGTGCAGCACTGCAGAAAATGCCTGACATTTATTTCCCAAGAAGAAATAAGGGAATGCATACCAACTCCCATAAAACTGAAATAAAAAAATAACGTCACCGTACATAGTTTCATCCGGTGCCTGGCTACATTCTTGGACAGCTGCTTCCACTGTGGGTTGTTCAATCATATTAGATGACACTGAAAAGAAAATTTTGAAGGATTAAAACTGCAGCCTATGGAAAATAGTAAGTAGGAAAGTTAGTAGGTCTCAAATATTTTACAAAAAAAATGGCTCGGTCTTCTCAGAGGAATGTATTGCACAAATAAGCATATTTTCAGTAAGCTAATGACACACGCTGTTTTCTCTTTACAAATGGATCACTGAATATTCTTACCAGAAGGATACATCTCTAGCAGAAAAATAACCCACACACATACTGTGCCCACCATTAATTCACTAAACATGGAGAACAAGACAATTATAGTTTATGCAAAGCTGCCAAATATACTACAAATGTGTGAGATCTGAGCTTTCACATTCTGGAGGTTAATTTTGTTCCAGAACATTATCACACAGATTGCTGTCATAAATAAGTATTCAAACAGTTTAACACAGTTTTGGAGATAGGCACATTGTTGTCTTCGTGGATCTAAACTGATAATTGTAATTAAAAAATATTTCTAAACGCTAATGTTTTGCTGAATTTAAAGGGAAGACGAATCAATGCAGATTCACAAAAGGACTTGGTCAGCACTGCCAAGGCTCACTGCTGGGCTCCTGGAACAGAAACCAATACAGGAAAACCTGCCCTTGAGTTCCCTATTGAAGGCATGGGACTTAAAATCGCAATTCCTGTAAGACAGTGATGAACAGCAGAGCAAAAGGGGCACTAAGGGAGCTAGCAGGAATCACAGGAGAGACCAGCATATCTGAATTGCATTTCTACCCCTAACCTCAAATAACTCACAGACCTTACCTGGACAATACAGGAATTTATAGCACAAAATTCCACCCTGGACAAAGACCAGCACTGACGAGTGCACTGACTGCACGTACTACACTGGCCCTAGAGCTTCTTGTACAGACTGAAATTTGTTCAAAAACGTGGATGTGTTCATTTGTACCAGCAGGCCTTATGCTAGATCAGGACCAGTTCTTCGAACTGCTTTTACTCCCTGTTTGATCAGCTATGATTTGTTATCCCATGGCTAGAATAAGAGCATAAAGCAATAATTCCTGCAGTCTGTGCTCTAGTAAAACGACAAAGCAAGCACGTGCCCACCCTTGATTTTATTCGGTTTAAATAGGATAGGCTGGGAAGGTTTCCTGAACTCATCTAAGGCCTAGTATTTATTTTAGATCACATTTATATGGATTTTAATCTCCTTGGCCAAAAACTGGAAGCAAGCCCAAGTCTCCTAGTTCTCATGAGCTCTGATCAGTAAACACACATGCATGCCAGGCATCACTGCCACCTCCACTCTTTAACTAAAGGTGCTACAACTCCTGTTCTGTGCTGTCAGACTGTGTCAGGTATATTTTGAGCTACTACCCTGCACCTTTCATGGCGCTTAGGAGCAGGGACGCTGGATACCTCAGGACATAGTGTCCCAATTCAGCAGGAGGTAGTCCCCAGACAAAATACTTTTGCCGAGACGATGGAGTTTCAGGCATGCTCAGAACCAAATGGGTCGTGAGAACTTTACCAGGAAAAACTCAACACTTTGAGTGTCTCATGCATTTCTGGGATTTTCCAGGAGTTTTCTGGATTGCACTTTTGGACTTTTTAATTTATAGAATTTGATGTACTTTTATATGCCAAGCAGGTACAGCTTCTCCAGTGCTACAGTTCCCCGACTGTTATCAGCACCTTCTGCCCAATGTGACTATCACAAGATCAGGTTGGCCTAACAGAGCATCAGCCTCTGCCTTGCTGCTTCAGAGAACACCGAGGTGACAGTTAAACTCTGTCCACAGCTGGTTTACGTTAATATGCTGGACCATTATGCAGGTGCACTTGCATCTCCTGCCCCACTTGGATGCGAGGGCAGGGATCTCCAAATGAAGGAATCCAACTGTTTCCTTCCTGCTCCTCAGACCACAGCTGTCAACAACCCTAACCCTTTTTGGGACCTGAACTACTGAATAACAAGTGAATTCATTTCTCATTATTTCTTTGCTTTATTTTAATATTTAAAATGATCGTTTCAGATGCAAAGATGTCCATACAAACTCAGCGAGGTGCTTTTAGTAACTGGCATTGGAAAGTTTCACTACTATTGGAAAAGTCAGGAGGTACCAGGCTGCCAACTTTTTAAATGGCAAAATCATACTATCTTTTGCCAACATTACAAACTTCAGTATTTAACAAACCAAAATGTCAACAAATACATTTATCTTGATCAACCCAGTAGACTAGAATGACACCTTAGTGCATATGCTGCCAGTAACTCTGTCTTTGACTAAATAACATTATAAGCGCAAGATAAACTTAGCAAGCTTAATAAAAATAAATTGTTTACTTACAAGGCTGTTTTTCAACGGCATCAATGACATTTTCAATTACATTGTCAAGTTCTACTTCACCAATGGACTGAAGAGCTTCAGTAAGATACTTCAGAGCATCCCTAATTCCAATGAAGAAAGTCAGCTCAAAAAGCAATTAATATTCAATACAGTTTATACAAACTATGCCAATTTTGGCAGATGTGCACATAATCACTAAACAGCTTGTGATTAAAAAAGTAGAAATAATTAGTACTGCATAATACTGCACTAGTTTAAGTCGAAGCAAAAAAAATATCATCAGGATTGAAAACCTTGAGGGTAAGAGGCAGGTATAGAGAACCTCATCTTCATACAGTCATAGAAAGACGCATGTCAGAAGGGACCTTTAAGGTCTCCTGGTCCAGCTTTTTGCTCTGACAGCACAGGTCAGTCACGTTGCTCATAGCACTGTTCAAATTCTGAACATCTCCAAGGATGGAGATCTCACAACCTCTCTCAGCCCTGTCCTGGTGCTTAACTACTCTCCTTGTGAACAACTTTGTCATAGGATTATAGAAAAGTCCACGTTGGAAGGGACCTCTGGAGATCATCTGGCCCAACTCTCTACTGAAAGCAGGGACTTAAGATTGTACACCACCCAGGGCCCCATCGAGCCAAGTCTTGAATATTTCCACTGAGGGAGATTCCACCACTTCTCTAGTCAACCCCTCCAAAGTTGAATTGTTCTTACAGTGAAGATTTTAGTTTAAGCTTGTGCCCATTGCCTCTTACCCTGTCACTGTGCATCCTTGAGAAGAAAATATCTCTCCCTTCTCTATAACCATCTTCTAGGACTGGGATTAGATCCTCCTGAGCCTTCCCTTCTTGAGGCTAAATAAACCCAAATCCTTCGCATTTTTTCCACGTCAAGTTCTCCAACCCTCTAATCATGTTGGTGGTCCTCCACTAGACCCTCTCCATTTTTTTAATGTCTCTCTTGGACTGAGGAGACTAGAACTGGACAACTGGGATTCCTTCTATTGCAACCTGTGCTTGCTGCCCCTCACCTCTCTGTGCATCGGCTCCTTCTCGCTAAGTCCCCGTTAGGCAGTTGGATCATCTGCACCCTCTTTTCTGCAGACTGAGCACAACCAGCTCCTCCTGCTTCCCTTACGCACCAGGAGCTGCAGCCCATGACCACCTTAACGGCCCTCTGCAGGACCCACTCCAGTTTATCACTACCTCTGAGATTAGAATTATTTTAATTCTAAATGACATGAGAATTAGAAATCCACTTCTTCCCTCATCCTTAGACTCCAGCCTCACAGTTAAAGATAACAATTTTCTTATTAACATCATCTGTCAGCCAATCAAAACTGGCATTTTGGTTAACAGCCTGACCTTCAAAATGTCTCAGTTCATTTAACTGTGGGAGTCAGGAGCTCTGAACTTGGACTCCTCACTAATGAAATTGCCAGGACATTGTCCAAAATCATCACACCCCATCCATGCCAGACACAAAATGGAACTAATATTAACGCACAATCTTGAAAGGAAAAATACGAGCAGCGGAGCCCCAGTCACTCTTAATAAATCATGACAGCTTCCACTGCAAGCAGAAATCACTTTTCTTTGACCTTGCAATCTCTAACTAATGCATGTTATTATGTACTTTTGCAAATACCATTTCTTCGCCTAGTGAGAGATGCCAAACACAGAACGGGCAAGTGCAACTCAGGAAAGAGATCCCAGAGTTGTCAGGGACAGCAGCAAAAAAAAAAACGCCCAACACAACATCCCGAACCACCATCAGGGAGGGTACCCAGGGGAGACCCAGGGCGGCTTTTGGCGCTACCTAAACCCAGGGCGGGCGCTGCCGTGGGTCGGGTCACGGGTGGAAATGGACTGAACAGGCCCCGCAGGAGCAGGGCAGGCAGAACAGGGCTCCGGGGGAGACTCCGAAGGCCTCGATGAGGGGCCGAGGAAGAGGAGGGAAAGGGGTTACCACATCCCCAGGAGGCGTTGCGGGAGGTGCGGACCCGTCCCTCAGCAAACCCCACACGGCGAGACCCTGGGGCGGCCCAGAAGGCGGGAAGTGGGCTTGAGGGAGCTATGAGGAGACACCCCGGGCGCAGCGGGCACCGGCCCGGGCAGCTTGTTCCGGCGGGCCGCCCCCGGGGGGGGGGCTGATCCGCCGCGCCCCCCGCCCCCCTCCCGGCGCTACTCACGCCCGCAGCAGGAGCCCGCGCAGCCGGAACGCGGAGCCCAGCCGGCGCCGCAGCCGCTCCGGCTCCATGGCGGGCGGTTGGCGCCAAACGGCGCCGCTCCGCCCCCGCCGCCCTAGCCCTGGCCCTGGCCCTGCCCCAGGGCGGGCGGAGGCTGCGGGACGGCCCCGCGCGGGGAGCGGCGGGGCTGAGGTGCCCCCGCGCGGGAGGAGCGGTCCCCGGGTGGGGAGCGGCGGGGCTGAGGTGCCCCCGCGCGGGAGGAGCGGTCCCCGGGTGGGGAGCGGCGGGGCTGAGGTGCCCCCGCGCGGGAGGAGCGGTCCCTGGGGAGCGGGCGGGCCGTGTCCGTGCCTCCTGTTTTCCTACCCCCCGGCCGCGTCGCCCACCCCGCGAACGGCACCGTTTTGTGCCGTGCTGCCCACCGGAGTCAAGGCACGGCTGTTCGTGAGCGAATTTCACAAGACAAAAGCGAGGTAACACGAAGGAGACCAAACGCACTTGGTGCGGCTGACGCCAGTTACCCCACAAAACTACCCACGGTTATAATTTTGGTGCCTCACAGGCTGTGTAGCCCACAGTACTTCTGCCCCCTCCTCTTTCCCTGTATGTAGGCCCTGGTGCAGGTTGCGCCGCACGTCCCGTAGCCCGGAGTCTGTCCGGCTCCGTTTTACCTGCCATAAAGCATCCATCAAATAAGGCCGGCTGTGAATCGGTCTTGTTGGTACTCCTGTGACTGAGCCTGGGTTTCACCTGTTGACGCCTTTAGTCTGTTAGATGGCACAGGATGCTTCTCTCCCATCCTTCATTTCTTCTCGCTCGTTACCATGCGCCAGGGCAGGTTTAGGTTGGACATTAGGAAAAACTTCTCCACCGAAAGGGCTGTCAGGCTCTGGAATGGGCTGCCCAGGGAGGTGGTCAAGCCCCCATCCCTGCAGGGATTTAAAAGAAGGATGGATGAGGTGCTTAGGGACAGGGTTTGGTGGTGGGATGGCAGGGTTAGGTTAAAGATTGGACTCTATGATCTTAAAGGGCTTTTCCAACCAAAGTGATTCTATGATTCTAAGGTTGACCAGCCCTGGACAGGCGCTGTTGGCAGTCTGCTGTAGGTCTGCAGTTGGTTGCTTCGTTGTACAACACGGTTCATAACTCTGCCTTGCCTTTAACTCCTGCTTCGTAGGACTCTCTCCCAGCTGGGAGGGTGCCCTGGCACCCTGGTACTTCCCCTTATGCTCTTACATGCTGACAGGGACAGCCCAACCTGGGTGCCAAGTTTCCTAGGGCAGCTCTCAGTTGCCCCACAGTTCAGTAGGCAGTAGCCTCTTCATTCTTCAGTTCATCACGACTCATGTGCCAGCACCATCAGACCACAATCCCTTCCAGTTGGTTCTGTCTTGGCCAACAAATGCATGCTGGTCCCCATGGCGGTTTTTATACATAACCAGGGAAACGCCATTGTACACCATCTTTCCTTTGGCCCTGAGCACTGAAGTCCGTTGCAACATATCAAGCCCCAGTATAGAGCATGATACATAAATACACCATGCCTTGTACAGTTCCAGTCTTGTGGGGCAGCTGCCTTCTCCCCAGATGAAAAATTATTATTTCATTCAAACACTCTGAGCCCCATCTCTCAAAGTACAGCTTTATTCCACAGAAGGCTCACAAAGCAACTCAGAAGAAAGTTCCTTGACTGAAAGACTGTGGGGATATAAAGCCAGATAAAAAACGTCAGCCTATTTTCTATAGTCCATTCTTAACTGCGTAATTTATAATCACTCCTCCTCACCTGGGAGCAAGCTCATGGGTGAAGCTGCATCCACTCTCTTTAGATGAAAAGCTACCATCTGACAGGTCTCAGCTATTTTGGCAGGAAATATGATCCATTTTTCATCTCAGGCATGCAGTTAGGTGCAAATTATGAACACAACCCTTACGTAAGTTCTCCCATTTGCTAAGATTACTGCTTATTATCCTTTAAAGAAAATCTGATTTTGACATTCAGCTCCTGTCTCGCCTGAAGAAGGAAGGTACACCTGGAGAAGGAATGTACCCCTCATCTAAAAAGAAACCAATTCTCTTCAAAGGTATGACCAAACTGGGAATATAAAGCATATTTCTGCAGCAGCCTGCTGTATCTGGGGTTCTGTTAGGCTGCCTGGAGCCTCCCACCAGAGATATAAAAGTATTCCAGCATGAGCTGTAGACTTCTGTTCCACTGAGCCATCTGTCTGGAGCTCTGGAAGCCATGCCCAGTTCTTCGTCTCTGCTGTCTGCCATGGCTTTGTCGGACATCGCAGCGCTACGGCCTCGGCACACGTGGCTTGAGAGCAGAGCGCCAGCCGAGACAGCCTAACGGCTTGTGATCAGACAGCTCCTCTTACCTCATGCCAAAGGGGAATCGATGGAATTGTTTTGTTACACCGAGCATGACAAATATCTCATTTTCCTGTCTGGCACTGCTCCGCTGGCAAAAGCCATGGGCTGCTGACTTTGCACTGTTCCTAAGCCTCTCTGAGACATCCTGTTGTAGCTCTACATGACCTATAGGTCTATCAATAGAGTTTGCCTGTTACCCATGTTTTTCTTAACTCTTCCAATTCCTGTGTTTCTACCATCATCCCAATGCATCATCAGCACATTTCTTCATTTTAATATTAGCAGTTATCTACAGGAATAGTCTTCCCTCCTAGATCCAACCGAGGAAATACGCATCCCACTTTCCTAAGAAAATCTTTACAGTTACCTTTTGGTGCCCTTTTACAAGATGCTAAAGTG
This sequence comes from Butorides virescens, assembly GCA_017310255.1. Lineage (NCBI taxonomy): Eukaryota > Metazoa > Chordata > Aves > Pelecaniformes > Ardeidae > Butorides > Butorides virescens. The sequence continues at coordinate 32,459 of JADKXX010010374.1, read as the reverse complement.
CTTGCTTCTCACAAGCTGTAGTCTGCCACTTTCTGAAGATCTGTACCTCTTACTATACTATTATATACCTATGCCTTATTATACCTTATGCCTCTTATACCTATCTTTTATTCTGGATTCCATTCATTCCAGCTGGATCCGCAGTTCAGCTGGAACTCACTGGGTTGTTGATCTAACAGTGAAAGAGCTGGAAGGGCAGCTTTTCCCAGCCTGCTATGTAAGGGCAGGCCAACTTATAGGGCAGGCTATATAATGGTGGGGATAACAGGGATCAGAAATCCCTCAAATAATTAAAAGTGGGTAGTTTGGGACATGATGGGAGATGACCCATTGAGATCCCAACAACAGCTTTATTCTGTTAGTTACCTCTAGCTCAGCACCAGCCCCAATACACAGCACCTCTGGTATTCTGAAACACTCTGCCACATGGCTGGTACGTTGCTTTGTCTGCTTCCAGGCTGCAGGTCAGAGGACAGCACTCACAGGATGTTTCTCTCTGGGGCCAACAGTTTGAATTGTTTTAATTAATATCAGCTACTATTTCATCATCGCCATTCCTGACAGGAGTGTAACTTGTCCCACCTTCAGGGAGACAGCAAGTTTTGCTGCGGTTGTCTTAAACCACCTCCCATGTTGAGACCCAACTCTTCCTTCCATTCTGGCGCCGGATTTGTGTTTAGGTATCCTGTGCTCGGTGCTTTTTTCCTTCTCTCATGCTTTTTATTCCCAGGCTTCTGCATGGTTTATGAGGCTTTAAATCTCACACCATAACGTTCAGCACGCCTCACTGGGCAGACACTGCGTTCTGGCCCATGGCAGGAGTCTCGTACCCACGCTGAGGGTGCCCCTGCCAGGAGCTGTGCAAGGACAAACCCAGCGCAGCACATCCACACGCCCACCTCCGTGCCCCACCACAGGCAGCACCCGGCTGAGCCGGGGTCAGCGGGAGGGCCGTGGCCGGCGGGCACCGCCGGACTGCACCGCGCCCGCCTTTAACCCCCGCCCGGCGGCTCCGGCCACGGAGCGACCCCCGGCTTCGCAGGAGGCCGCGGCGGGGCTGAGGGGAGGCCCCTGCGCCGAGGGGAGGGTGACGCCCCACACTTTGGACCCTCCTCGCTTCCCGTCCGCCTGAGGGGAGCGACCGGCGGAGAGCCGCAGCCTCTCCCGGAGGAGGCGGTGGCGGGACGCGAACACTGAGGCAGGCGAGCCGCTTCCTCCTCCTCCTCCTCCTAAGATGGCGGCAGACTCCGCGGAGCAGTTCTGCGTGGCCGAGGAGCGGAGCGGCCACTGCGCCGTGGTGGACGGGAACTTTCTCTATGTGTGGGGGGGATACGTGGTAAGGCGGGAGGCGGCGGCCGGAGGGCGCTGGGGGCGAGGACGAGCCGGGGAGGGAAGCCGAGGGGGGGCGCGAGAAACCGCGCAGCGGGGCGGCGCGCCGCCGCACGGGGGGAGCCGGGCTGAGGGGGCCCGGGGCGGGGGGGTGGGGAGCGGGGCGGGGGTCTCCCCCACCGCCCTGCCCTGCCCCGCGTCACCCCCCGCCGCCCCCTCAGCCGGTGCAGCCCCTCGGCGAGCCGGCAGCCGAGCGCTGTTTACCTCAGCGCGGGCGCTGATTGGCTGTCGGGCCAGCGCGCCCTGCAGGGGCGGGCGTTTTAAATGGCGGCGGCGGCGACGCGTGAGGGGCGGGCTCTGGGAGCGGCGCCAGCGGCTGCTCTGAGGAGAAGGGCGGGAAAGGAAGGGGTTTCCTCCCCTCTCAGCTGTTTGTCCCCTTCTCTAAGCGTAGGTGCCCCTCACCGGCGCCCATGGCTGCCTGCTGCGCCGTTTTCAGCTGCCTCCATTACGGAGCACGTGTTGGGGGAGAGCTGGTGGAGCCGGTTTGCTTCCCTCGTCCTGCAAACGTGCGGTTCCTGTGTGGTCTGGGAGTGCTTCTGTAGTCTCCCTTCCTCTGTGGGGTGACAACTGTTAATTTGTGGCTCTTTTTCCAATGTGTAATTCTTGTTCCTGAGTCCCTGCATTTTTTGCTCATTAGTAGCTGCATTTTCTGCTCATGAGTAGTTGTGCGTTACGTACAGTGCATTTTCTCCCTCAGAAGGCAGTTCTGTCACTTCAAAAGCAAGCTGGTGGGGGACTAAAACCACACTTTTTTTTTCCCATCAAAAGATCAGTACCAGTTCTGGCATAAGTAAATCCTTGTGACTCTTGGGTCTGGATGAACTCAGTCTAAGAGGGCTATGTTATATGTATATATACTACGTTATATACAGCCAGTTCATTTTATCCAGTGTCTATGCATATTGGCCCTAAAATGTGAAAGTAGCTGTACTTGGTATTATTCCTGGTCTTGATCAGGTTGAAAACATGTTTCTGTTAATGTCTTCTGTATCCTATCTATATTTTCATGGGCTAAGGTAAACTTCCAAATGTGCAAAGCTTGTCCTTCTGTATTCAAGAAAACAATTCTAGTTGGGGGCTCCTGGATTTAAATTTGAAAATACATGATATGTTATGGGTGTGTACAGTAGCAGAGAGAAGGCTGTTTCTAGGGCTCTCAGGGACTAGTGGCTAGTTGTCTCTTACTGAAGCACATTATACTTTACTTTCTGAAAATTGATATGTTCTTTTATATATATATATGTATATAAATAAAAATGTTGTACTTAAGGGTGGGGCAGCTCATGGAATTTGAGGAGTTGCTCTGCTGCTGAGCTCAATTCATTTGACCTGGAAAGGGTTGTGCTGCTGGTGACTGCTAAAATACTGAAAACACAAATGTACTGCGTACTGAAATCCAAACCCTCAGCTGTGGTAGGAAGCAAGGCAGCAGGGTTTCACTGGGTTACCCTGGCTTGCCTATTGCATGGCTGGAGAAGCCATGTTGGTTGCCCAACACCAAACTGTAATGAAATTGAGGAACCCTCATGAGCCTGTAAAATGTTTTCACAGCTTTTCTTCTCTTTGGGGGTCTTTGGTAGGTAGCGTTTCTTGTGACTGTAAGTCAGGTAAGGATTTGAATACATATTTTGTAGCGTCAAGAAGTTAGCCACCTTTAGAGTAAGCATATGTGTAAATAGCGTGAGTCATCTGTGATGTACAGGAAGATTTAGCGTCCTTTTCTGGCCTTAAACTCCATGATACTCTGTATAACTATGCAACACCTAAATCACTGGTAATACATGGAAGTTCTCTGTGTTCTGGTCCTTAAAAACTGAGGTTGGAGTGGCTAGCGCAGTGTTTTCAGTTTTCTAATAAAGGATCCTGGGTTCATGGCACAGTCAAAACAGACCACGTGTGTTAAGTTTATCTGCTAAACTTTGCTCCTGTTTTTAGTAGTTTTACATATTTATTTGTGGGGAGTATTATGAAAATCATTGTCACTCTTTAAGCAGCACTTTACACAGGTAAATGATTTTACATTTTGCATGTTGATGGTGGACTATTGCCCAGCTAACTTATTTTTGGCATCAGTGTATTTGCTCACAGCTGGTTCGGTGGCAAGTGCTCAGTCTCTGACCGCTGACGTCTATTAAATTGAGTAGACTTGTGCACTTTGTGAAAGCTGCAAGCTGTGTGTTACTATAACAGAGCCTACCTTTTAAAAGGGACCTGGCAGGATCAGCTGTACCAAACATAGTGCATAATGCCCGACCGGCCCCTTTCAAACTGAGAAGGGAATAATAAGGTATCATTTAAAGGCAAATAATCAATATCAGTAACTGAATTGTTAAGAACTAAATTTCAGTTTTGTATTTTCCTCACATTCATTTCATTTTCATCTACCTTTTTAAAATTATTTTTTATTTATTGACCCTGGCTGCTTATTGCCTCACAGTCTTTCATTTCTTTCTAGTGCCAAGACAATAATTAATGGTGTAATTGTTGCTCAGCCTGAGTGCTGCTTTTGGGCTTCCTTCTCCTGTTTGTTATTCTTCCTCATCATTATTTCTCAAATTATTTTTCTTTCTTACGTGGCCTCTGTTTGGCAGTCTTCATAGATCTTTTTTCCACGCAGGAATTAATTTTTTCCCTTCATGTTATGGCATAAGTTAAGCTCTTTAATATTTGACATTTTGTTCTTTCAAGTTCCTTCCTTCAGTCGCTGCAAGTAACTGTTCTTTTTGTGCTTTTCAGTTACACTTTTTTCCTGTATTTTTCCATTGTGCCAAGAATTGCCTTCTAATTAAAAGTACCCCCCAAAACAAAAGATAATGAGTTTTAATTCAGGAGCTTCAAATCTGGCCTGGTTTTTGTTATTACACAGCTTTCTCAGCAAAATGTTAAGTTGGTCAATCTGTGCCTTTAATGGGTGGGCCTGAGGAATTAAGTTCCTTATTTTTAAAATGAGTACTTTTTTCTAACTTTCTGTTTAATTGTTGGGTTCTTTACCCATCTACACCGCCTGGCAAAGTCTCAAGTTTCTGGAAAAGATAAAAAGTGGTTGTGGAATGAGGAAGAAATCCTTCAGGTGTTGAAGAACACTCTTTTCATTAAAGATGCAAAAAGCCCCAAAGAACAGCATTAATACTTTGATACTCATCTTTGATGTTGTGTATTTGGAGGTATGAAGGCCAACAGTACGGCAAAATTTGCTCAGAGTGATCACATCAGTGACTGAAAAAAATGCTTCCTTTAGTAACAGCTTTTTAATAGAGGCAGGAAGCATCTTTGGCACTCTCTCAAGATTTTTGGGTTGGGTTTTTTTTTTTTTTTTAAATGCATGGTCACGTTATGGTACTGTTGTGCTACTTGTTACCAGCAGTTGTGTATGTTTCCTGATGACTTAATTGTTTGCCTGTGTTATTTTCTTATTTTTAAGAATTGGCTATTGTATTCCATTCATATTGCTTTTTGAATATTGAAATGCTTCTCTCACTCCCTCTTGATACACCAAACTTTTTTTTAATGACCTTCACACCTTAAAATGAGTGATTAAAGTTGCTATTAACAATCAACAAAGCTCAATGACATCGGGAAACGCCTAGCACAGTATTTTTAATAGTTTCAAAAAATAAAAACCATCTTTTTTGAACCTCTAGTATAAAATGTAAAAATATTAGCATTGTTGAGCTGCCTGTTTAAAACTGTAATGATCAAAGCAATAAAGTTGGGGTATGACTTATGCTTTCTAGATTATCTCCTTAAGATTATTCCATGTTGCTAAGTAACGTGATTTGGTATTTCATTTTAAAACGTATGGTGTATAATGCATAATTGATTTAACATTTGCAAATTTCTTCCGGTTTTAGTCAATTGAAGAAAATGAAGTTTATCTGCCTAATGATGAGCTCTGGATTTATGAAATGGATAGCGGGTTATGGTAAGTTGCATAATTTAATTAATACATAAAGTTGATCTTTGCATAGATTATAATTAGCTGCAGTGAAAAGACTTACTTCAGTTACATGAGTTACTGGTTGTGTTCCCTGGAGTTTAAATAGCAGATGTTTAATGTGACAACTGAATAACAGACATGTGTACTTGCAAATTGCTCTAGGAAACAAATTAATTCCTTAAGTATCATTGTTTTTTTCAAGAGGATGTTTGAAATGGTCAGCTTAGGGCTCTGTCATTAAAACAGGTGCATTTTATTTGTGCATTTATTTTTGCTTAGTTCTCCATACATGAACTTTTATATTAAAAGGAATATTTGAACACTGGATATTTGGGTTCTTGATCTATTTATAATTATATACTTTTTGTTATCACTTAATTGTATTATGAGTATATGTGCATAAATAACTAACCAGATCTTGCACATCACTAGCAATTTAATTTTTATATTTTATATTCATTGTGCTTACATATCATATGTGGGGAGAGATAACAATGCCTCTTTTTAAAGTTTTTCCAGTGGTTTCAATTACAATAATTGCATCTAGTCTGGTAAAGTAGTATCCATTTGGGCTTGTATGTGTTTTCTGCTAGCTGTCTTTCTAGTCTCCCACCTGTTTATCGGTTTCTTGTATACCCATATTCAAGAGTTTCATTGCATACAATTTGAAATGGAGGGAAAAGGGGAGGAGGGCTACATCAGGAAGGTGTCTTACAGTATGTATGAAATTCCACATCTGTGCAGTCGAGTCACTGATTTTGAAAACAGTAGTATTGCAAATGGTTAGCTGTGAAGTTCTAGCAAGTGGGGTTTTTTGTTTGTGGGTTTGTTTTTTTTTTTCTTTTTAAGATTGTATGCTTGCTGAGACTGTGGTTTGCTGTCTGTTTCTTTTGGTGAAAGCGTTGGCTAAAGCAGCCTCATATTCTCTCTTGTTTTTCACCCCGGATGTCCCCGTATCGGCTGTACTGGTACGGCTGTTTATATGGTCACAGAGGAAATTGGATCAGGAAAGTGATCTGGGTTAAATATAACTTTTCTTTTTTCAGGGGTATTTTTAACCGGGATCCGTTCTTGATCTCATTCAGTTTACAGTGCACACAGTTGTACGTGTACAGCTGCGTGCACTGCATGACACAGGAGCAAGAGGGAATGAGAGAGCAAGAGCTGAGAAGGGGAAGGTGGGCTGGCCCGTGGCAGTGCTGGTGCCAGAACAAAGGTATTTGGAAGCAGTGTCCTGAGCAGCTGTTAGCAAGTGCTGTTTTCCACAGGGACAATTTGCACACCCATCATTTGCATCTGGTGTTTTAGCTCATAAAAAGCTTTTCCTTTTAATGGCTGCCTCCAGTTCTTTTAGGTTGGGGTAAAGTCAAGCATCAGAACTCAAAGCTGTAAGAATCCCTCTCTTCTGTACAGCCACCAGTGATAGAAGACGAAGGTGTCTGATCTAGATGTGGATGTACTGAAGAAGGGAATGAATGGAATTGACGGGGTCAAGAAGTGTGGTGATGTTAGACCTAACATAGAGAAGAAAAAGTGGAATCGGGCTTTGAAGGTGGGAGACCATGACTGAGGAGGGAGACTGGGCTGAGGACCCCGTTGGAAGGCACAGAGTCAGGTGGAGAGCTGAGAAAAATGAACGGGAACGGCAGGGGAAGGAAGCTTCAACCAGAAACTGTGGGGTGAAAGCAAATGAGAGGTCAGCAGCAAAGCTGGGGCAAGTTGGTGTGCCAGGACAGAGAGGCTGGGATTTGGCTGCTAAATCTACAGAGACTGAAGGTGTGGTGACAAGGTGGAAATCCTAAAACAAATCCAGTCTCTTCTGTGCCTGTACATGTGAGAGGGAAATGCAGGTCCCTATCTTCTGTAGAAATTTGAGGTCCTAGGAAAGCTGTTTTCGATGTGGAGTAATTATTCTAATCACAGTCTTGGCCTAATGCTAGCCCTTGTGAGTTTGGCAGAAATTGAGTCTCATCAGGTAGTTGTATAATGCTTGAGATTGTGCGATGTTAGAATTTGCATCACAGGAAGGTACTGGTTTGTGAGACTAGCAAGGAAAAAGCTAGGAGCTGCTGCTGCTGAACAACAGAGAACTCAGTGGTAAAATTGGCATTATTGAAGATTTTTTTATTATGCTAAGTACAGTGCAAAATGCAGTTTTAGGAGTGGCATGTTGGGTACCAAAATTGGTGAGTACTTCTGACCTTTATTTCTACTTCTGCCTCAGTTTTCTGTTTGTAAAATAACAGCAATACCATGTTCTCAATTCAGGAGCTTTTGGAGTTATTAGTATTTCCAGGTTTTGAATAATTAATGTTTCAGCTCTACTAATGCTCTTTTAATATGGGCTTTATCTTCAGAAAAATTGAGGTGCTTCATAAACATATGCACAGTATTCACATGAAAGTCCTCTCGTACCACAGGAGCCTGACTGCATATATCAGCTATAGTTTCTAGTGCTAATTACAGCCAAAACATTGCAATTGTATTTTTAGGTTTAAGTATAAAAATTATTAATACCTCTGGTTTGGGTTTGTTAATTTTAGCAGGTTTGAAAGCAGCATTATAAGACTTAATGTTATGTGCTAAATTGCAGGACAATGCACCTAATGGAAGGAGAGTTACCGACCTCCATGTCAGGAAGCTGTGGGGCAAGCATTAATGGGAAGCTGTACATTTTTGGTGGATTTGATGATAAAGGCTACAGTAATCGGGTATTGTATTCTTTTCTTTCATAACATACTGTATTTGAATGAATAATAATGCTGACCTTACTGTTTTGTTTGGTGTACTTTGCATTTGAATTAAGGAGACATTTAAGGAAAAGCTTTATTTTTGTAGAAAAAATACACTTTTAAATTGACAAAAAACTTCAGGTTTTGTTTTAATGTTCAATTCCATATGTTTTTATGGGATTTTGCACTGAGTCATAGCTTCAGAATGAGACCCATTATGTGAAACTTTCTGTATTTTTTTCTGAAAACTGCCAGTGCTTTCCCAATTGCTTTGGTTTTTTTAAATATGTTGGCAGCCATAACTGAAACTGCTCTCAGAATATCACTTTTATTTTTGCTATTTGATAGTGATTACCTTTCTCATATAATCAGGTAATAATTGAAGTTAAAATACAGCTACCAGTTTTCCTTGTAAGTGAAGGCTGGAGTAGCAAAGTAGAGGAAATGAGCTGTTTTATCACTTTAGTGTAAATGAAGTCCGAGTTCAGTCCTGACTAGAAAAATCACTGAAATGGAGCCTGTAATCAGATCTCAGTTTAGTACTCGGTTCACAAGCCTTGTTGATTTTTTTGTGCAGTTACCTAGGTAGGTTAGACAGAACTACTGGCAGTTCTGCCAGCGGAATTGAACTGAGAGCTGTTTGTCTTGGAGAAGTTTTTTGCAAGGCTTCCCTTGACTCTGGAAGGAGCAGGATATTTGTGTTCTGGTCTGGCTGAGAGAAGGCAAGGAAACGAGCTGCTAATTCTCATGCTTTTTATGTTCTTATATATCAGATTCTTCCTACGTGTTGCTACATATTGTAAACTTCACTGTCTGTTGCTTTTTCTTTTTTTTTTTTTTTTTCCCCAAAGCAAGTCATGTATTCTGGGGGTGGTGGGCTGTTCTTTTTGCTGGTGATTTGTGCTGGATTCTTCGACATCATTTATACTGAAAATGTTGTAATTTTTTTCTTTTAAGCTGTATTATGTTAATTTGCGAACAAAAAATGGAACCTATAGGTGGAAAAAAATTACAAATTTTAAAGGTCAACCTCCTACACCACGTGACAAGCTTTCCTGCTGGGTGTATAAGGACAGGTAACACATTAAGAATATTTAATATGTGTTAATTGCAGAGAGGAAGTACTATAAAGTGAAGAGAACACAGGTTTGGGATTCATGAAACTCTAATTCTTAGCTTGACTTGCTGTGGGATTTTGTGTAACTCTCCTAACAACTTCCTACCAGAGTTTTCTCACATGTGAGCTGAATTAATGGTAAGTATAAACCCACTTTAGGAGAGGGTTGGGAAATTTAGTGAAAGTTTCTGGAATGCTTTGAGACTTTAGATAAAAATCGTTATGCATCTATTACTTATGGTTTTAATTTTAACATGTTATGAAATCAGTATAAACATTACATTGGTTTCTTGTTACATTATGTAAGCATTAATTACTACCTGCAGTAAAATACATTTAGTATATTTTCATGGATTTTAATAGCATACAAATGCTTACAATTGCAAAGGTGTTTCAGTGAGTATCTTTATTTTCTAAGAACCAAGTGGGCCTAGATATTTGTGTTGTAAAAGTTAGAGTATATTTAGAAAAAAAACACTTAGCTAAGAATAAATACTGTCTTCAGATTTTGTGTTTATTATGGAAAGTGTCTGGATATTGTGGCATGTGCGGTCACAAGAAAGTGACATGTCAGTGATTTGTTATAAAAGTTACTGTAAACAAGTAAGATATGATATACAGTGAACATTAAATGTAAATGATTTATCTCTTTTTGGACTCCACATCTAAAGAGGTTTTGCATAAACTGTATAATGCCTCTCAGTACTGTATCTTGGGTTTGTAATTCTAATTGAACTGCAAGACATATGAAACTATGTATTTTTGAACGACTTCTCCATAGCTTTTAATGCAAGACTGTTCAAAACTAGATTAATCTATTCAGTGTATTGTGTAATCTGCATACTGAGAAAATTACCTGATTTAGGTGGCAGAGTGTAACCTTTTACTTGAACAAAAGTATCTGGGGACAAGCTATGCACCTTTTCAGAAGTATACCTTAAAATTTCACAAGATGTGAATTTGCAGATCAGGATGTCTTGGTGTATTGCACAATGCTTTCAGTAACTCTGTTTCCCTAGGAATGTCAGTCTGGAATGACCTTCACCATCCCATCATTTCCTAAATTGCCTTCTCCCAAGATCACTAACAACTATACCAAATATCCTCAAATGTTGAAGTTAAACAAAACTTTAGGAACCATTACTTATGGATGGCCATTTCATGGGTGGAATATTAGGCTGGGAGGTGTGTAACGATACTTGCAATGCAATATGTTCAGTAGCACTTAGTTGAAAGAATCTCTTTATAAGCTAGAGAAAGGCTTTGTGGGTCACAGGCAGTCTGTGGGCTGAACCTTGGGAACATTTGTTGTGAGAAGATGTGTACAGAAGGCTAACAAATATAGCAGGAGCATAGGAATTTCAGTAGAAAAGGGTAGGAATTCTAGCAGGAGCATAGGCATTTCACTGTTGTGTGTTATGCGTCATTTTGAGACTCATGTCTGAAAATGTGACTGTGATAAGCTTGTGGATGGAGGCATAGAGAATAGGGACTTTGAGGTATCTTGAACCTCCTTCCTTGCTTCTGCGGATTTCTGTCAGGCTCATTGAGGAGTGTAGTAGTATTACTTTCATCTCTGTAAGGTTTTCTATGTAATTAGGTGTAATACGAAATATTTTAATTTGTTTACATTTTTAATAGTACAGTAGGTAAACTAAAATTTGAAATGAATTATCACAGCTTATTCATTTGAATGTTATTTACAAAACAACTAAACTTATTTTTTGTTGTTATTCTTTTAGGCTAATATATTTTGGTGGCTATGGCTGTAGGAAGCATAATGAACTGAGTGATTGTTTTGATGTCCATGATGCATTTTGGGTAAGAGATTTGTCACAATTTGTCCTTTCTGATTGTCAAAACGTGCTCTTTTATACTATACTCAGTAGGTATGGAAATCTGTCTGATTTTTCCTTTATTTGTAGCATCAGCAGAAGTGCAAATTAAAATCTTCTACTTAGATTTGAAATTTCAAATATTGCATGTTGGGAGCAGTGGGTGTTCAGTGTATTCAGAGTATCAGTGCTAGGCTTGGAGTGCAATGAAACAAAATGCTGTCAAATCAGGAACAAAGGCAGTATTTTAAATCTGAAGACGTATTTTAAATGTGAAACTCCCAGAAAATTTTAGAATTTATTTCCTTGAAGTAATGGTAGGGAATTTATAGCTTCACAAGTCTAACTGACAAATACTTTCAGTTAATTTATTTAATCTGTTATCCAGAAAAAATGCCATTACTTTAAGATGCCTGGATTAGCTAGTTTCCTATAATGATTTCTTACAGCTAATAGAAAGGAGACTGATTAGAGTATTTAGTGACAGGGATTAATAAGAAATAGATATGCATTCAAAGGAGTATAGATCCTTACATCAAATGGTAAATATTGACTTACAGAAAGGTATTACTTTGTACAATCTATTTGTTTCTCAATATGTTACACTCAGAAGGTAGAATTGTCTACTGCTGTGACTGGTGTTGGAGCCCAAAGCCCATTTTCAAAAGTGTCATCAGCCCTAACATTCTTGAGCGCTGATGACCTTCAACTAGACCTGAGCTGCTACATTATTATTAAAAATATTGGCATACGTTTCTTTTAATAAAATTCTGTATTTTAGTTTATTTTCTGTTTTGCCACTTCACTTCTGGATTTGTATCCTTTAATTAAAGTACAAAGATTTTAAAATAGAATAAACTTCTTAATTTTTTAACTTCTTTTTTAGGAAGGACAGATATTCTGGGGATGGCATAATGATGTTCATGTTTTTGATACAACCACACAAACTTGGTCTCAACCAGCAATTAGAGTGAGTGTTTTTTATTCTTGTCTTTTGACGCAATTGTGATTTCGCTGCATTTTGATTAGGAATTGTGCTCTAGAAATTGATGGAAGGGAAAGTAATTTGAATATGCTTAGTATTGCTCAGGCTTATAACATTAAACAGGAGGACACTCAGTGCATCTGAAATGTGGAAAATTCAAAACTGATATGAATGGGGTTTTCCCCCAGGATGTTATTAGGCTGAGTTTTTTTTTCTATAATGTGGTTCTGATGCAAAAAATATTGTAAGCTTCAGAGAGGTATTAGAAATCTGGATACATTAGGAGAACATAGAGTAATTCCATATCTAGGGAATAGTTTTGAGATAAAGCTTTATATTCAAGCTTTAAGACAACTGTTGGGAATACAAAATTACTGTCAGCGCTCCGTTACTGGAAAGACAAGGCACTGAGATACTCCAGAAAACCATTTAGTAGAATACCAGAGCGGTGCTGAGGAACGGGGTGTGGAAGTGTTTTGGTGGCTCCTCACAAAGCAAGCTGGGGTCCTGCGGAATGGATTATGGTGAGTCTACTGTCTTTGGGTATCCTTGTAGGCCCTGCAGGGCTTTGGATATGGAACAGTTTTGCAGCTGGAGCACAGCCATTAACCCAGGCCAGTGCTGTCTTCATCCCGTGTCACACCTAGTGAAGGCCTTTTGGAACAAAGCCAAGGTCTTTGGGGGGGGGGGTGTGGTAGAAACACATGAAGGGGGGGTTTAATGGTGCCAAACTGAGGTTAACAAACCTCCTGTATCTGAACTGTTTTGATGTGAAGCTGTTTGGTTGACTGTACCTGTGTAGAATTAATCTGCAACACGGATAACCTGTCACAGAGAACTTGGAGTTGACCACGTGAGAGATTAAGGTCTGCCTGGGGAATTCTTCCTTTCCCCGGCTTTCCCCTTTTCAAAAAGCTGAGAGGTCAGTGTGAGGGATGGTGTGTCAGGCTGAAAGAACAACAGTGGTCTTGAAACCTGGTCTCTCTTGATTCACTATTCAGCTTTCACAGACTTAAAGAAGGCAAGGGGAGAGGTAGTAAACTCGCTGTATTGCTAGCGTAGGTCTTCAGTTTTTCTTTGTGAAGTAAAGACAGACGTTTAGTATGTGAGGGTTATACGCCCGTTACTTTGAGGGTTGTGTATATGGAGTTGCTGTATCGCCTTCAAGAGTTAATGTTGAAAAATCTCCCAGTCGTGCTATATTAGAATAAACAGATCTTCTCCAGCAAATATGTTATTTTAACACTCTTCCAAAGGAACATGTATGCTTACTTTCCCAGTAAAATAGTAATGTAGACATTTCTATTTATTGATATTAGTATGACAATGTACTATAGAGGGTCATAAAAACCTGGTGAGTTTACATAAGAGCTCAGTAGAAGTATATAGTAATGAGTGGCTGACACTGTTTTATGGTCTTTATAGGATGTTCTAAAATTCTTATAAAACTAAATGCAAAAAATTAAATTACCATTGAAAAGTAAAAGCCAATTTTGCTATCTTTATTTCTGATTTACACAGGGAATACTTCTTGGCATGTGGCTATTGGATATAACATCAAATTTTAAGATCTGATTTCCAGAAATATTTGTACCAGTTCCTGATAGTTTGCCCTTTGGAAAAATAAAGCTGCACAGGACATACCAACAATAACTGATGTGATACTGTAATTTTATGCTTAGGAATTAAAGATAAATTCATTGAGTTTCACTTAAGCAAAGCAATGATAAATCAGACCAAGAGGGAATGTATTAAACACGAGCTACTGAGGAAACTCAAAGCTGTCCTGGGCAAATATGTGTATCTTCTAACATCTGTGGGGTCTTGGACATGACTACAAATTATTTCCTTTTAAAGTTGCAGTTCTGTCGGTGTACTTGATGCATGTTGGCCTTACTTTTGCAATCTCTGTGATACTGACTTGCCAATATCCTTGGCTGGCACTTTGGTGATGTTCTGAAGGATCTTATTTTGGTTCTTGCAGGGTGGAGATCCACCTCAGCCTCGAGCAGCTCATGCATGTGCTGTGCTGGGAAATAAAGGTTACATCTTTGGAGGACGAGTGCTGGTTAGTGTTTAATTAAAACGTTTTATTAGCAGTAACGTTATTTTCTTGGCAGGTTTTTTTTTTGTAGCAAATTATTTTTGCAGTAGAAAAAAATCCAAAATGTCTTTGGCCTAACCCTGTATGTTAGGGGCATTGAATACAGGATGCTTCTTTTCATCCCCTTTACCTTATGAAAAGGAGAGTCTGTCTTTCTGTCTGTAGTATTAATGATGAAGCCTACATTGTCCCAAAAAGGGAAAAAACAGGTGACTGTATGGTAAATGGAAATGTTTGTAAATCAACAAAATTGTTGATGTGTGCATAACCTTGGCAGGAGGTGGTTCTTTTGAGAGTGGAGCAAAAGCAAGCCTGCCAATAGACCAGGTTTAAATAAATGATGAGATACTAGCATTCTGTGCTTGCTACAGCTTAGCAGATTTATACAGCAAACCTGCTGGCTTTTTTTTCCCCTGTTTCACTTAATGAAATGCTGACAAGTAGTAAATATAACTGGGATTTTAGCTTGTGCTTCCCTCCCTCCCCTCTAAAAGAAAGAGGAAATGTGCAAGAACAGTCAATTTCTCACATACACATTTGTGGTATCCTGATGTTTACCTTTGGGGAAAGTGAGGTTCAGAAAAGCTGTTGGGATACAATATTTTATATTTACAGTTACCACATGTGGTTCTGAATGGTAGCAAATAACAGATTTCAGTTGGCTTTATAATTTAAACTTTTGTCATTTTTTGCACATAAGTGTTGACTGAAATACAGATGTCTGGAAGAGCAGCATGTGATTCTAATGTCTGAATACGAAGGTATTAGTCTCCATATGTTCCAGCTGGTACAGGATGCTGCAGCATGTTATCTGGCAGCACAGGCCACTGCAGGCACAGGTCATTCCAGTCCTGTTAAGCCCCTCCTCTGCTCTCTGAATGTCAATTTTGCAGTCTCAGCCTTTACCTTTAGCCTGCTCTGTGCCCTTGATTCAGAATATGTGAAGCACACCGTAAAGATTGCTGTTAACAGCTTTATTCTGTGCATCCTATATAAGCTCTTTACCGCAAGAGTAAGGCTTGTATTTGCTTTCTTGATAGTTGATCCAAGACAGTGCCATTTAATTCACTGTGGGAGGATCTTAAATCTGTTATCCCTTAGGTAATAGTCAAAGGCAGTGTAAGAGCTGTCTTTATAGGATGCAATCAGTGCATCTTTAAATCAAGGCTAGATTCTTGCTATATAATCTTAATTCTTCCTAGCTCTTTTTAATTTAAAAAAAAAAAAAAGCCATAGGCATCATCCCCCTGGTTGTCTGTACCTAACAAACTTGAAGCCACCACTGGTAAGCAAGGAGATAACTAAAACCTCTCAGCAACTTGATTTTTCTTGTACTAGTTGGAAGAGGTTTTCTCTTCAGTTCTCTGCTGAAGCATTAATGTAAGAATTTAACCTTGAAGCAGCAATGCAATACAAAAACCATGTTTCTGTCTTATGTCTGAAAATAAGGATGGTAGTAGGTAGTCTTAACTAATATAGGCTTCCCTACCGTTCGTAAATTTTTTGCAAGGACAGTTTCTTTATGGGCCGGAAAGTGTACCAACTCTTTAGAACTGTTGCAAAAGCATAGCAAAGATAATATTTTTCAAGGTCTCTGTATGAGCTGGAGTTTATCAGGAATGTAAGGAACAGATTCTGTAAGGCAAGTAAAAAAATCCCCAAATTTAAGTTACTCTGTACTCTTTTTTTTTTTAAGTTTTTAGCTCTTTTTAGCTACAGCTAATTTAGAGCCTTTAATCATATTCAGCTAAAGGATGAGACTTGATGCTTTCTATTGCTACTACTGTGAAAAGTAACAGTGAAGAAGCTTTTCAAAGCCTTCAGTGCTGTGTTTCTATAGTTTTGTTATATGAAAGAGGAGGAATTAACTGTTGGTTGGAAATGCCCTACAATGAACATATGCCAACTTCATCTTGGAAAGCTGCCATAACCTAAACCCCATATTCTCAAGCACTTGCGAATAAAACAGTGTAAAATTGCACTTTGTTCCCTATCCCCCGTTTTTCATGCTGTAAAAGCTGTACTCTAATGCAGTGTTCTTCTCAGGGAAAGTCTACAGTTCTGTTACAAAATGGCTTACTCCTGCTTGCTCAGACAGAAACCAGACATACAGATCAAGGCAGGTTCAGCATGGCCACACAATGTCCAGCCAGTTTTTCAGTTTGAATTGCCTCCCACCGCTGCAGGAAGAGTTTTTACCTAAGTACCTTTTCAGAGCAATCAGAAAAGAAAGTAATGAAAATTGATCCTGTTTATTCTTCCTGTTCTGCATTTTGTGTTATTGCAGCCTTTCACACAGGCTCACGATCTCTGGCATTGTTACTAAAGCCCCGCCTCTTGACTGCACGCAGTGGCTTCCAGAGCTGTAGGTTTGGACAAACTTGATTTGCAAATAACTAAGGAAATAAAGGGATATTTGAAGAGATTGAAAAAGTATCAAGTCTTACTTGAATCTTGTGTGTCAGGATTGGCCGTGCCAGGCTAAGTGAGCCCTATGCCTCTGTTATGGACTTGCTCTTTTGTGTCTGATGTATAAATGAGCTCCTTCTAACCACAGCTGAACTGAATCCTGCTCCTCATTTAGCAAGCCTGCAGAGATGAGAGGGAAAGAAACCGAAATGTGAAGAAGTAAATATGCAGCTCAGGACCTTCTGGCCCACCATTTATTTCTCAACACTTCCTCAGCCTTCAAAGCCTTGCTTTTTGTTTGCAAGAGCTCTCTCTGCGTGCTGCAGAGGTCATCGCACCAGAAACAGAATAGCATTGAGTGTTGTGTCCAAGCTAATTTGGGTGGCTGTGCTGTGCCTGTTGCAACCGAACTGCTTTGTAAGTCAAGCTAGAATTCTCATGCAGCCTCTGCAAGTGAAATTATTGGTAAACTAGAGATCACCTGACATTTCTCCACTGTTCATGATTAGATATGCCCTAAGAGGACATGCCCTCTGGCTTCTATTTAACTCTGATTATTTGACTACAGGATTCAGAAATACAAGGCGGCTCTGATCTGAAAAGGTTTTTCTCTTCCTCAGGTAGCATCAGCTTCCTTAATAACCATTTGCTAAATTCCAGTGAAACCGCTTGGGAACAATGTCAGAGAAGAGTGAAATTTTGGAAAGCTGTATTTCATTTTGTAGGAGAGCAGCAAGTGTCATTTTCACCTTAATGATACTCTATTATTGATTCGCTTTCTATTCTAGAAATGAATGGAAGTAAACTTACAAAGGTCAGGGAACATTCAGTGGGGCTTGAGGAATTAATGTAAGTCATGAAACAGGAAAGGAAAGCTAAAGACATCAGAAAAACACTACATTTCCTGACAACAGGAGTAACTCCTCCCCAAAGGATGAAGTCTTGCATTTCTCCATAAATTAAGGAGCAAATACGGGGCTGCTCTGCTCCTCCTTCTCCTTCTAGTTCACCATAATACAAATCTTCCCAGGGAAAAGGCTCTACAAGGAACCAGAAAGGGCCAGGAAGTGTCATGAGGCTTCTCCTATTCATCTTTCTGGGAGGAAAGGGCACCTTTTTCCAAACTTGGAGCTAGAACTGGTAAAAGAAGATGATGATGATGATCAAAATCAATTGTACCAGGAATCATTTGAAAACAGGCTCAGAAGTATTATGTGGACTCTGTTCCTCCAGGTAAGCCCCTGAAAAAACAGAAATGGGAGGAAGTGGGAAGGAAGGAGAGTTAGTCCAAAAGTTGATGCAAGTCTCATGTTTGATTTAAGTGGAAAGTGTTCGTGTAAAGAATGATGAAGTAATAAAACAAAGTCTTTCCAGCAGCTCTTCACACATCTGATGCCTTAATTGTATGCATGTTTATATTTCCTGTTACCCTTTCTGTCACTGAAGATCAGAAGATATATTGAACTGCAGTCCTCTTACAAAGATTTGAGCTATAATAGCTGTTTGCTTGTAAATCTCAGAATGGAGAGCTGCATGGAGTTTACTGTAACAGCAGTGAGCTGCAAATATGTCACCCTTAATGCCTTTCATCATGCTAGAAAGCTAATCCCAAGACAAAGCAGATCCTGGTTAATGTTTACTAGGCTGCAAATAAATGAACATGCCATAGATAAGTAGAAGAGTCCTTGTAGCTTAAAGGGAAATGCAAACCCTCTTATGAGGCTTGATGCTTTTAAGCCAATTAAGAATGATTTTAGGATTATCAGCTAAATGACAAAATATAGTAGGTAGCACTTACAAATACATGAGAGACTGCAAGAAAACCTTGCATGTGGCAAGTGACGATCCTGTAACCTGACCGTGTGCTTTACAGTTTCCCAAATAAGGGTCAGGTAGAAAGGTATTTTCATTTGTTAGAGCTATGTTAAAGGACTGAATCTTAGACATAAATGTCTAACTGATGCTGTGTTTTGAATTCAAAATGAGGTTGATGTAATTATGCATCTGTCAATCTGTTGACTCATGAGAATGTAAAGATTATAATACATTGATTTCCCAGGGACCAAGAAACTGAAAACTACTTCATCTTCTGCCTAATGCCTAGGAAAGGAAAGTCAGCGAGGAGGTCTTGAACGGGATCTTCTTGAAACCTTAATTTCCAGCATAACAGCAACTTTCTTTCTTCCCTTTCTTTAATAGATGTCCTCCATATCAAACTGTGTTATTCCAAGATGATTAAATATTTTTAGTTCTCGAGGCCAGGATGTTGCTTTTTCCCCACCCTACCCCCGAGTGTCTAGCTGTGTACAGGTACAGCAGAAGATACTCAGTAATTGCATTTTGCTTTCTGCTTGTGTAATTTGTTCCTCATCTCCTTCAAAGCCATCTGAAGGAGCAGGCAACTGAATAGACTTGTCATGGAAGACAGATCTGTTCCCCTAGCTGTCAGCTGGTCCACACTTTGTTACATTCGGCCTCTTGCAGGGATAAAGTTTCTCAGGCAGTGCACAAAAGCCCTCACATTCTGCTGTTCTTTAGCCTATTGGCCTCTCTGAAGGCATTTCCAAAATGCTAGTTAACATTCTCTTCCCTTGGACGGAAACGGGCTAGCACGTACTTCATCAGAGGAGGCCACAGCTATCCTGAAAACCTTGCTGTTTCCTGAAATACCCCGAGACTTTCCACAGCGCTGATGGACAGCTTTGGAATTCTCTCAAACTCACTAACTGGCTGAGTTCTCAGGGGTAAAACTACTCCTATTCTGACTTAAATGACAAGTCTAGTTTCTGCCTCAAAGGATCTGCAAGCTGGAGAAAGGCTTATTCTAATAGATCTATGGACTACCCTAGGAGAAAAGAAATTGTAAGGTAAGGCAAGATACATTTCCCTACTTGTCAGATACTGTTTTGTAGTACCTAGGGGAATCACAAATACCAGTCAAGTGTATTGTGAGCCATTGAACATATTGCTACAATCTAAAGCAAAGAAATTCTTATACTCCCCCCCTCTTTACTTTTCTAAGGCAATTACTTTCTTCATCTCAAAACACAGGTAGATATGCAAGTGTATTGATTTCCCATTGTTTTATTGACACATTTTATTATTTTTATGGCAAATGTTAAAGGGTCATAAAACCTTGTCATTGCTAGTAATAACTTTGTGAAAGGGCTTGCCTTCCAGAAAAGAGAGAAAACCACAGATATGATTAACTTTTTGTGGGATGTCTTGTACTGAGTACAGTACCTACTAGAATATTTCACAGAGTAAGTGACCAGGCAAGAGGATGCATAGTTCTGATCAGAACGCGTAGAAAAATAATGAGAGGAAACTATATGTAGTGTTACACCTTCTGCAATTGCGTGCCATGGATTCTGTGGATAAAAACTGGATACATTTGCAGGAGCTGAGTATCATATATTAAACTACTATTAAAAGCTAAAATTGGCCTCATACTGCCGTTGCATTATTGTAAATATTCCTGACAGGTAGTTTTCTGAGAGTTGCATGGGTTTTTGAGGATAAATGCTTTTCATCTGCCACGTAATACAGAGTTGTATAAGGCATATGGGTATGGTTTTCTTCAAAATACTGTTACTTTGAATGTTCTGTCCTGGGAAGGCCTCACTGAAATACTTTGCTCATTGTTTGCTTAATATAACACAACTGGGATTTTATTTATTTGTTTTAGCAAACTAGAATGAATGATTTGCACTGCCTGAATTTAGACACTTGGACTTGGTCTGGAAGGTAGGTTTTTCTCTATAACACTTAAAAGTTGAATGTAGCAGATTGAAACATATTGTTAAATAGTTCCAGTGCTAATTTTGTGGCTTTTCCAAGAGCAGAATGGGAGTTTGGGGACTATTTTAACAGCTGTTATATTGTGATTTCAATTTAATTTAATTTGATAGTGGTTTCTAAGCTTTTTCTGTTCTGCACCAAAGCGTTGATGATGCTATTTTAAGCACAGCCTGTAGTGATTTAACATCCTCATTTGCAAGATGCGTACATTTATCCATATGGAATTTTAGTTTCTATGTCTTTTTGAATACTGTTTTTGCTGTCTATATTTGGCTCGTTATGGTACAGAATGGGGAAAGATTCTCCCCCCCAAGATAAACATCTTAACGGTTTAAAAAAAAAAAGTAAAAAGCATGACCTAAATATTTCAATTTTAATCTAAATCAGATATTAGTATACTTCCTCAGATTTGTTTGTTTGCATGTAGCATTTATGATAGTGCCTACTACACGTGTAGAATCAGTGGATATATTGTTAGCTGATAGACAAACCAGGAGATGAACAGTAACTGATGGGTGATAAAAGCACTGTTGCGTTCCTATTCTCAAGATAACCTAACAGTAATTTTACGAATTTAAGACCATGAAGTACACCTTTCCCAAGTATGTGTCAGTACTGGTCCTGCTCCAGGGCTTTATGTGCTTCGTGCACCTATGATGGGCATCTTTAATCACCTGTGACTGCAGATCTGATCCCACACCAAGTGTGTTCCTCTGCCCTCTGAGCCGAGAGCGAAGCGAGGGAGTAGACACAATCTTCCATCCCTTCTTTCTTGCTGCTCATAGCAGCAGGACAAAGAAGTCCCACAGTGTCCTTTCAAAAAAACTTCTCTTTGAAGATTTCTTTAATTAGCACTTAGGATTAACTAACCAGTTTAACTCCCCTTTTTCTTTGCTGGCTGTTCTAAAATTAACAATGTCCTACCTAAATGATAGCACTGTCCTTCTCAGCCTGTGAACTTTACCTCTGAGTGGATTGATTATTCAGATTATTGCCTTAGCTGCTTGCTTTTTTTGTGGTTGTTGCATGAGCAGTTGCTCTTTGCTTTATAGTGCTTTAAAAAAAGGAAACCTGTGACAGTTGAGGGACAAGCCAATGAGAGGAATATCAAGCCCTGAAGGAGGGGTGCCAATGTCAAAGTTCTGTCTTAGTCCTCGTCAGCCAGTGCTCCCTTTCATTTGGCATACGAAAGCTAATATTGAAGTTTTTAAAAAGCGTTTTCTGTTCTTGACCTGAATACAACAGGCTGATTATAAATACACACACAGCCTTAGACTAAGGATGTAATACTAAATGCAGCCATTCTGAAAAACTGAAGATTGTTCCAATACTCAGTTATTTCTGTATTGTGATCCAAGAATAGCTCACAAGACTTAGTCATGATTTAGTATCGACTCCGATCATTACAAATTTAGGAGCATACTATCCAGCTATTCTATAGCACCTCTGCAAAGAGTCTTTGAGAGACTAAAAAAAGAAATTTAAGAGATTAGGGGGAAAAAAAGAGTCTTTGCAGAGTGCCTGCTGCTGTGGTGGCACCTTGCAGGAGGTAAAGTGTTGAGTTATTCATATCTAGAGAGGTAACTAATCAAAGGCTGGGCTTATGGGGAGCTTCACAGGCCTGAGTGCTGTTCTTCCCTTACTAAAGTGACTGATCTTACGGAAACCTGAGAAATATAATTCAGACTGTCAGAGGTGGCAGAATTTAGAGTAGCCATTGTCAACTGCAAAGTGGGAAGGAAAAAAAGGGTGCTTTCCTAGGGCTGGATGATCTTTTCTCCAAGTAATTCATTTGTGGCTATTAATTATCTACTATGTTGAAGTCATCTCATATTACCAGGCCACCTATAAGCGTGCACAAACATACTCTTCGCATGATTTCATCTCCTAATTACAAGAGGAGCAAAAATCAGTGTGTTTTGCAGGACAACGTCAAATTAGTATTTAAATTTTGACTGCAGTTTACAGTCTGTCTTTGCACAAATTGTTTGGAAAATTTTTTCTGGTTACATGCTTCCTTTCATAAAATCAGTAGTGGTGGCTGTATTGGAAATCGGGCATTTGTAGGGATCATCTCTAAAATAAAGAACTCTGTCCCCAAAGTCCCATGTTTCCACACACAAACATTGTAAAATAAGACAGAGTAGATAGGCTGGGGGTTTTTTTGCTCCATTTTTTTTTTTTTAATCTCAAATGTATATAGTAAAGAAATGCTTGTTGAGACCAATGAAGTTATGTATTAAGAGTGCGAAGTAAAGAAAATCGCTCTGTACCCTCTGAGTACCAGCAATAGTTTTGAGTAGTTCTAATCAGACAATCCATTTCCAGCTGACAACTGCCTCTAAAAAGCCCTAGTGGCATTCCAGTAGTTTACAGGTGGGGAAATTCCTTCAGACTTGTTTGCTGTCAGTGTGACTATTTTTCTCCTCTAGGTGTTTCTTGCAAGGAACCTTTCCTTTCTTATACTATAGTGTCAAATTCCTTTTTACTGAAATGTCTGATCCAATGATGAATTAAAAATTGGGCAGGATACAGCCCTTCTGATCTTGGTAACAGAATTCTCTCAGCCATTCTGCAGCTGCAGAGAGATTGCCTTTGATTGCCCATGTGAATTATCACCGAAACAAGGATTTAATACAGATTTAAAGGTTTGGCCCTCTGAACGCTGCTGACCAAGACAAGTTGACTGCAGGTGTTTGAAGTTCTGTAAAGTACAGGTCTCCCAGCAAGGAGGACTTGGTTTGTACAGTCCAACCTTCAGATTCACTCTCCTAAAAGAAAAATTCCAAATGCAATGATGATTTTATTTAAAGCCCCATGGCTTTTCATTAACCAGTCATGTCAGGTTTTTTTCTTATTCAACTCTATGCAGGTTTCTTAAGGAATTGCATAATACTAACCTAGTAATCCAGGAATGTCTTCCAGCATGAGATTGCAATATTTATTGCCACTGCCCAGAGGTTACCTTGCCTTCCCTGAGCTCCACTGACCCGTTATTCAAAATACTCAATACTATGTTATTTCTGTTACTGTGAGAATTTTTCGTATCAGTAGCATGAAAGATTGAACCATTATCACCCATCAGTATCTGGTATATATTTTTCTAAACGTCAAAGCCTGTTGTATCTCAGCACAGTCTGCCTCTTTTGCCAATTTTAGAAGCATCTTATACAAGAGTTGTGCAAAGCAGGCACTCAAACGTTGTGACTTGGCTTCAACTTCAGTGCCAGATTTAGCAGGACAGTTTTGCAATCACTGTTTAATTAGCTATGGTTCTTCAGTCTCTGCTTCCAGATGGAGAACTGCTTAGCAGTCACCAGTAGTGAAATCCTCTAACTGAACTGCAGATGCCTGTATTACTCACCCTAGGCTTCCTCTGTGCTCAGTTAAGAGAAATAGGCACTTCTTGGGCACGAGACGACTGCTGTTAAGGTAGACATCTAAAATAAATCACGAGTTTGTGCTTTTCAAGGGCCTGTTTCTCTTCATCGATTGTAAAGGAGATATAGGTGACTGTCCGCACAGTTCATGTTGTAGCTTGAGCACACATCTGTATATATTACACTCACCTTACTTTTAGCAATTTGGTGGGGGGAGGAAGTAACTGGTTCTTTGAGATAACAGACTCCCTGGATTGAACATTCTGTTCTTACCCGCTCTGGACAGTCTCTGGCTGAGATTCTGACCCCGCAAGAGAGCTTACAGGTGTTTGCACTTGCTTTTTCCATCATCTTTCCAAAATGAGGACATACTGAGTGTGCAGTGACCTAGATTCTTTCTGTCTGACTTAAGGTACTTTACTACAGAAGTTGTCTCTCTGCTTAGTATCAAGTTACTAGGTGGGCTGATGCCCTCTGGAGGTCCTTACTCTTCTCTGCTGGATCCTCCTGAGACAACGCTACACCTAAGTGCCTAAACTAAGATGAAGTGAATTCAGGCCACCCACTATAGGTAATTCCTTACATTCAGGTTCCTTACTGTTCAGATTCTCCTCTCAAGCACACCTAATTGTGCAGCTAAAATGAAATCCATAGATAAAATAGGGAAGAACTATATTTTTGTAACATGACCAGATTCTTAGAATAGTGAACCTACCTCTGTTTTGTACTTAGGAATTCCACTTTTCACTAAAATTTATCTCAAAGTTTGGGTGACTCAGCATTGCGTTAAAAGGCTTAATGGTTGAGGTAATAGCTTTGGATAAAAGGTAAAGCCGCAGTCCTTGTATAATTTAAGATCATTTTCCTAGGAGTGGAGAGACTGTAGCCTCTTGGGATTCATTACATTTTTATCTCAAATAACTGAGTCTACCTACATGTACTGTGCTGTTTATTTGAATATATGGGCCTTCCTTTGGTGTCCTAAGTGCCTTCAGTTGCATGTTAAGGAGTGGCTTTAGTGATCTTAAGAGAACAAACCAACCAAATAATAATCAATGCTCTTGTCCTTACATTTGATATTTACAAAACTGATCCTTGGGAGAACAATTACTGCAAGAAATTACTTGGTTTTAGATTTGAACACCGCTCTTCTCGAGAGTGAATTCAGACTGTGTAAGTGCAGCTTTTTTACTGAGGAAATAGCCAAGCTCGTTCTAGGATGAACTCGATTAACTGTTAAATTTTCTGGCACGTTACTTTTCAGCATTCTTTGAAAAATTGTTTTTGTTTATCTGTTTCACCAAGAATTAATATCAGTGGAGAGAAACCAAAAGATCGATCCTGGCACACGTTGACTCCGATAGGAGACGACAGACTTTTTCTTTTTGGTGGACTAAGTTCTGATAATGTTCCTTTAAGTAAGTAATTTAGAGATTATAATTCTATTGTACACTTTGGTACTAACCTCATATAGTATGCTCATTTGTTGTCTTTCTCAAAATACTTAGACCTAAAGCTTGTTACAGAATTTTCATAGGGCTTGAATATTTCTCTAGCAATCTTATTTTTATAGAGATGTAGGAGCACATTGTGTGGTACAATGAGAACGTATGATAATAAATCTTTCATCAAACCATCCCCTAAAAGAACAAAGGCAAGAGTCTCATGCATCCTGATATGAACTTTTGATATCAATAGCAACTGTAGTAAGAAGATACAAATAATAATGTCAACATAAGGTAGATTTGTGGATGAATAACAAATCACAGCTACAAAATGCTAAATAGGAGGTAGCATAGTCTTATACGGAGTTCCTTTTCTAGGAAAGTCAACTTCTTTTCACAGAGAAAATTTGAAATTGGTGAAAACAGCTTTAAGTGTCACAGATACATTCCGCTGGTGACTTTCAAAGGGACATTGACCTGTTTTCTCAATATATCCAAAAGAAAAAAGTGTCTTTTAATTCCAGATTTCAATGCAGCGAGCTTTCTGTGACTGAATGGTTGAGTTAAATTACAAAAACTGAAAAGATGCAAGTTAATGTAGCGATGATGTTACTGTTACCTTAATATAATGCCCTCTTAGAACACAGAGCTTTTTGTATGAAGAAATAAAAATGGTAATACTGTGTCCCGAGAAAAAGTACTAATGTGTGTTCTTATTTGTAGGTGATGGTTGGATTCACAGCATTACAACAAATGGATGGAAACAACTTACCCATTTGCCTAAGAGTAGGCCTAGGTATACAAAAATAGATAACGTTTGCTGAAATTTAGGCATCTTAAATATTATGTAATTTTAAATTATTGAACAGTATTTTTGAACTACATTATAAGAGCATTTTAGAAAATTAATGCAGTATGTTTGAATAGTTTGCTTTACTAACTTATATTCCTTCATACCTGACCAGCATTATTACTTTCCATATTTGTTATAGTTGATGTTTACTCGCATTATGATGATTACTTGCATTACAAGATTTTTTTGTGATGAAGGATCTGGGTGTCCAACTAACCTGGTGTTCTACAGCCAAATTATTTTTATATAGGAAAATGTGTATCACATAACTTTTTGAGGAATTGGTGACCTATGAGAATAACAAAAGTCGATAATGTTGATACATTATCAGAAACGTGGGGGAGACAACCACGAAAATGTTGATGCACCTTTCAGGATTCAAAACTATTACAAAATACCTTGTTTGGTTGGGGTTTTTTCCCCTGAGCCAGAAGCAGATAATTATTACAGTTTTGCTAAACAGAATTTAGCACTACACAGTAAATGACACTGGAGTTTTGTTATCTCGAGGACTTAACTGCCAACCAAAAAGCACCTAGTTCTAAAATGTGTATTGTTCATACTGGCAACAATACCGTCTCTTCCAGACTCTCTTCCCCTTCCCTCTCTAGTTTAATAAGACTACAGAAAAAGATTGATTCTTTCTGACTAAAGAAAGCCAGCTCCATGTTCCGAACTGGGAGGTTATTGAGAAGCTGCATTGAAAACACGTGCTTGCTGTATCCAGAGCACAGACTTTTTTTTCAACACAGCGTTTGAAGCATTCTCTGTATTTATAGCATAAATACTATTGAATTGATTTGCTGTAGATAGTAAATATTCAGGTTCTGGTGGAATTGATTCTATACATTCACCCAGGTACTCTCAGCACAATTTTATATCGTTCTTTTAGCACCGTGTACAATTGTCACGTGGCATTTGCATGCTTCTTGCCTTATGTTCTGTTTTGCATTACTGAAATATCATTACCTCAATTAATTTTCTTCCCGTTTTATCCTATTCTAGGGTGTCTTTTAAATGTAACAGCACTGTTAGACCAAGCTGTCTGCTTTCTTATATTTCAAACTCTTTCAAGCCCAAATAGACTTGCACCTTAGCTTCATAGACTTATTTTCTGTCTTTTTATGATCGGTGAACTGGTGAAGGGACCGATTACTGCCTTAAATAACAAAGCATATCATTAGCAGTCAAGGATCATGTTTGT
The DNA here is from genome assembly GCA_017310255.1 of Butorides virescens. Classification (NCBI taxonomy): domain Eukaryota; kingdom Metazoa; phylum Chordata; class Aves; order Pelecaniformes; family Ardeidae; genus Butorides; species Butorides virescens. Next base: position 5,268 of record JADKXX010010374.1, on the reverse strand, counting down.
CTTTGTGTCCAGTTCTTTACATGGATGATATCATAAAAGTTAACTGCTGACGTGGACTGCCTCGCCTTGTGTAATTATTTTTACTGGTGCATCATGAAAAAGGATCAGGAAGGGAGAGAATGTGCTCTTTCTACAGGCGGCAGCGCAGGGAGCTGCAGCGCAGCCTTTACTCTGCAGTTAAGCTGGAGTAATGTTTGGGCCTCGGGTGGCAGTTAGGCTGGATGTTAGTGACCTGTGACTCGAGCCCCAAGCAGCTTTCAGGCAATTTGAGGGCAGATCCCATACTGGGCTACAAAGTGGAACTGTCACTTGGCTGTGCTGGCAGAGAGGCTGTTAAGCAAGCCACCCTCCTTGCTGCAGTGCCAGAGAGGGTTCCTGAGGCTGACACTGCTAAATTTGCAGAGGGCTCTGCTGTGTGCACAGCCCCCAAGACCCTCCTAAGAGCTTCTGGGTCACGTGCTGACAAGAGTCTGAGAGCTCCCTCAAGTCCAAATGTGGTTCTCCAGCATCTGAAGATTGTGGTATGCAGTTTGTAGGCAAAGACAGTTGCATTTCATTGACCTAATTCTTTATTGAAGCAAATGACACCCCCCTCCCCATTCATTTATTTGTTTGTTTGTTTTTTTTTAAGATACTTCAATAACCTTTTTCAGAAAATCCTGGAAACATGGATAAAAGCAGCCATATCAAAAGCCTGTCTATATATTGGAACTAGTTTGAGTGTGAAGTACTTACTTGTACCATAATTGTATCCCTGTTCTTACACAAGATAACTGCAGGATTTCTGCAGCTGAAAAAGGTTTAAGTCAGTTCTGTTGCTCATATGACTGACTTTACAGCAGGACTTAAAATGCACTGGCAATAATACATATATGTGTACTTTTTTATATATTTCTATTATTTTATAATAATACATGGTATATCACAGGTACTTTAGTGTATTTTCCTGATGCTTCTGCAAAATTGATTCCCTCAAATTCTGTTAAGAGTAATTTCCTTCAACCTTCATTTTTAGTAATTTCTAAAAAAAATTGTCTTCCAGGTTATAGATCTGTGATTCTGTGTTGGTAGAAACTATTTTTCTTCTTTCTGTCCATCAATTGTACTTCAGCTAACATTTTGCATGCCAGGTTAAAATACAGAACAAATTGTATGTTTAACTTACAGATTCCCGGTGTTTTCTTTACAATGTAATGCTTGTTATTCTAGTTAGAAGAGCTGTGTAAAAAGGTTACATCAATTCAGCATCTGTATAATTTAAATAACATGCTTTATTAGAATGTTTAGGTGATAAGTTAGAGCAGCTGTGAGAGGACATAAACTCTGTCAGTCTGTAGAAAAAGCATCAGGTTGCGAGCTAGGATGTCAACAAAGTGAAGGCAGGAAAGGCTTTCCAGTGTTCTTCGGTGATGAAGTCCAGAGTTTTCCTTATGCAGATAAGGCAGAGACAGATCTATCTACAGGTATGAGGAAGAGAAAAGGTGGGATTACAGTTCAGCCTAAGGAGAACGGTGAATAATTACTGATATGAATGGAGTAAGAAAGTGAGAACGTTTACTTTTGCATGAAAGTTCCAGTGGTGCCTATTATTTCTGTTAAGTAGACTTAAAGGGCCAGAGCTCTGTGGTGATAATCATCTTGTGATACTTACTTGCGTGGTGATATACCAGTAGAAAAATTACAGATTTTGATCTGCTAATAGTAAAAAGTAAATGTAGCAAGGTGTGGCTGCTGAAGTAGCAGAATCTTTGTTTCTGTAAAAGCAAGATTATACAAGTCAGGCTTTAGTTTGGTTTTGCTTTGGTTTATACCATGTGCTTTTACATGCACAACACAAAACCTGCTTGTGGGCGTGTGATGTAAGTTAATTGACACACAGAAAATGATCCCCAGGAATCTTTGGGGGAAGCATAAAACTGGAACAGGAGAACTTGTGTTCTGAAGCTCTCATCCTAGTGCTGAGGGGTAAGAGTCAGTACTGAAAACCCCACAATCTTAATGCCATTAGAACTGTAGTTATGAATTAGAGAATTAGTGGAAAATTTAAAAAGAAAAAAAAAAAAGGAAAAGAAAAGCTGTTCTTGGCAAAAGCTTGTTTTGTACAGTTATTTTGTTTTCTAAAAATGTCCACTGTAATGTTTTGTTGTAATGATAAGACAAAGTATATACAAGTAGAGTACAGAAAAGTCAAATAATGACAAAAATAATATTGTTCTGTATGACGTAATCATTCAGCAAAGTTCTCATGAGATGGATAGTCACATTGCTCTCTCCTTTTATGTTGTTAAAAAAAAAAAAAGAGTAATACCGTATTTTAAGATATTATTTTTTACCTCTGAAGACTTTTGAAAGAACATCTTTATCTCGGTTCATTAAGAAGTAAGGGTTACACTACTGTGCTCTGGGCACGAACGGTTGCCTCTCCTGCCCACGTATGTTTTGAATCAATTGATCCATTTCAGTGATATTTGACAAAGAAGCAGGAAGCTCAGAGATACTAAGTCCCAACATACTCTGTGCAAATAAATGGCCAAACAGAAAAGAGACTCTCGTAATCGCTTCGCTCCAGTGAGCGCAGTGTTTACTCTCCATTCTCCCAGAAGAATGGCAGCTCTGCCTTGAGACACGGGTTGATAAAGACCAGGCTTTATTGTTTCTGCAGCTCACAGAGCCACGTGTAAAATACGTTACTTAAAACTGTCAAATTCTTCTGGGTAAGTGGTGAGACTTCAAGGCTCTGGGCATAAGTAGTGGAATCACAGGATTAGAAAAGTGACCTTTCCTTTTTAGTTAAAAGGAACTTGCATCCTTATAGCAAAGGAGTCTTTTGAAAAGACACTTAAATATGAAGAATGGAGGAGAGTCTTTTGGGAGGTGAAGAGGTTAATATGCAAGTAAATGAACTGCTTCTCTGAAACCCTGAAAAACATTTCAGTTTTAGATTTGTTTTGCTGATAACACACAGCTGCTCGTTGTGACTTGGTCACTAATGCTGTAATTTCATTTCTAGATTGTGGCATACAGCCTGCCTTGGAAAAGAAGGAGAAGTGATGGTGTTTGGTGGAAGCAAAGAAGACTTGCATTTCATGGACACAGTCAGTAAACTGAATAATGAAATCCTAGCACTATAATAATTAAAGTTGAAATAAAGTTGATACAATTGCCGATGCTATTAAGTTCATTCATATCATAGGGTGTTGTGAGATGGGACCTTGCGTGTTCTTGGAAAGTAATTTATGAGGGTTTTTCTTTTTCCTGCACTTGTTAGGCTCATAAAAAGGGACTTGTTGTTCAGATTCTTTATAAATAATTATTTAAGTATTCTCAGTTTTAAATTGTGCATGTGGTAACAGATGTTACATTAATCTAGAAAATAGCAGTACTTCTGAGATAAGCTGTTTGTCATTTCAATGGTTCTTTTTTTTTCTGTTGATCAGGGTCACTGCAGTGACTTGTTGATATTTCAGACTCAACCTTACTCGCTCCTCAGGTGAGTTGAGGTTATTGGCACGAAGAGTCTGGTGTAAATCTTTATGGCACTGTGCTTTTACACACAGCTCTTCAGGTTATAGACCATTTACTTAAACCTCTCTTTTTATTTTTTTTTCCCTTTTTTTTTTTTCTTCCTTTTCCTTTAGGTTGTGTCTTGACTGCATTGGTAAAAACGCAGCTCTCTTAAAGAATCAAATACCATGCTTGCCATCGAAACTTTTGCAGCAAGTGCTGAAAAAAATAACCTTCTGGGCTGCAGTTAACCACCGGCAAGAGAAGAAAGCTGAAACGGAAAGGCAAAGTCAACTCAACACCACATGAACAATGGCGACAAAGCTGTCGAACGCTTTGGTTTATTTACGGCGTACAGCAAAGTCTTTTGTTAGTGAACTTTACTAATGCTACAGAACACCTGTATGTTAAGCTGAGTTTCTAAGTGAAGTTTGAGAACAAAGAAACCCTTTTTATGGAAGTCTCTTTTTGTTTTCTGCGTTATAGAAAACTGATAAAACTTCATTTGTATATATTGTTAACTTCTGCTGTTGTGGTCTTAACGAGAGGGTCCGTACAACTTGTTCTGTTTGAAGGTGACAGATGATACAAAACGTTTTCCGTTGGATAAAGTACGGCTTTAAGTCTAGAGTCTTACTACAGCCTTATCACATCGTCCTTTCTGAGCAGATAAAATTAGTTCAACACAGTTATCTTTGGAAGAGTCGCACTTGTCAGTCTTGAGAAGGGTCAACTCACTTGCTCACACCACCCAACCTGATGATTTGATTCCACCAGGCGCTCTCATCTGGCTGCCGAAGTCAAATGGTGGAGCCAGGCGTCTTGCTCCAAGTAGGAAAACCGATAAGCTCACCGTGCCACGTGAAGAAAAAGCTGCAGCGAGCAGCGTTACCCTTTGTAGAGGAAAGCTTACACGCAGTTCGTAACACGGTTTTACTATGTTTCTGTAATCAATGAGTCCTTTTTGAAATAGGTTGTATATTGTATTTTGGATGTGTAAAGTTTATATTTAATTCTTGTTTAAAAAAAAATTGCTTATTTATTGTTTAAGAAGAGCATATGTAGTACTGGCTATTTTTCTGTTTCGGATATTTAGTTAACAAGAGCGCAGTCATTAAAATTTTATAGAGAGTTGAATTGAGACCATTTTTGACTATTTTGACATCTTTGCGGGGGGTGACAGAGTTTTTGGAGCGAAGCTGTATCCTAAAGGGAAGTTTTGTGACTGGGTAGTGAGGCAGAGCCGTAATTTTATATGTGCTGAACTTTAAGCACACACTAAGCATGAGTTCGGTGGCTTTGTTTAACCGGGAAGTTGTCGTCTCCGGGTTAACGTCGTTTTCTCTCGACCCCAGGCCTCTGCTGGCCCCGGACTTTCCTTCTGGGGGGGGGCGGGAGGGCCGGGCCCGCAGCACTGCCGCCTCCCGCCTCGCCCCGGACGGCGCTGTGGTGCGGCTCGGCTCCCGCCCTGGGGTCCCTCCCGTCAGCCACCGGAGCGGGAAGCCCCGCTGCCCCGCGGCAGGACCGGGACCGAACGGCCGTGCCCCCGCTGGCGGTGGCGGCGGGGCGGGAGGGCGCCTGCGCGGCGCTGCCGGAAGCGCCCGCCCGCGGCGGATGTTGACGCTGCGCGGCCGCTGAGGTGAGGGAGGGAGGGAGGAGCGGGCGGTCGCGCCGCACGGCCCGCAGCCCCCGCCGCCGCCGCCGCGGTAGGGCCCGGGCCCCGGGGATCGGAGGGGAGGGCGGCTCGGGGGGGGGGGGGGGGGG